>JACEEZ010020726.1:188977-218977 GCA_016584305.1 Chionoecetes opilio
CGAGCCCTCCTCAGGATACTCCTACGAAGAGCCCTCCTCAGGATACCAGTATCTTCCCCTAGGTTGGTACACCAGGCACCAAGTACTTACGAGGCTCCGAAGGTTGCTTATGTTGCCCCGAAAGTAGAATCCGCTTATGTTGCCCCAAGAGTAGAATCCGCTTATGTTGCCCCGAAAGTAGAATCCGCTTATATTGCCCCAAGAGTAGAATCCGCTTATGTTGCCCCGAAAGTAGCATCCTCTTATGTTGCCCCGAAAGTAGCATCCTCTTATGTGGCCCCAAAAGTAGAATCCGCTTATTTGGCCCCGAAAGTAGAATCCGCTTATGTTGCCCCGAAAGTAGAATCCGCTTATGTTGCCCCGAAAGTACAATCTGCTTATGTGGCCCCGAAAGTAGCATCCTCTTATGTGGCCCCGAAAGTAGCATCCTCTTATGTGGCCCCGAAAGTAGCATCCTCTTATGTGGCCCCGAAAGTAGCATCCTCTTATGTGGCCCCGAAAGTAGCATCCGCTTATGTGGCCCCAAAAGTAGCATCCGCTTATTTGGCCCCGAAAGTAGAATCCTCTTATGTTGCCCCGAAAGTAGAATCCGCTTATGTTGCCCCGAAAGTAGCATCCTCTTATGTGGCCCCGAAAGTAGCATCCTCTTATGTGGCCCCGAAAGTAGAATCCGCTTATGTGGCCCCAAAAGTAGCATCTTCTTATGTTGCCCCGAAAGTAGAATCCACTTATTTGGCCCCAAAAGTAGAGTCCGCTTATGTGGCCCCGAAGAGCGAGTACGTGCCGCCGACCCATTGGCGCGGCTATAGCATCCGCGACGACTCCTACTCCACCACCATGAGGCCTGGCTACGTGCCCAAGCCTTACTCGGAGGATGTGATACTCCTCCCTGAGTACACTTACGCACAGTACGTTAACAGGCAGGGCTACGACTACACCCCGCCCAAGTCCAGCTACGACGAACACAAGGAGGGCTACGACTACACTCCACCTAAGACAGCATACAAGGCGCCGGAACCAGCATACAAGGCGCCGCCCAAGTCCAGCTACGACGAACACAAGGAGGGCTACGACTACACTCCACCTAAGACAGCATACAAGGCACCGGAACCAGAGTATAAGGCGCCCGAACCAGCATACAAGGCGCCGCCTAAATCCAGCTACGACGAACACAAGGAAGGCTACGACTACACCCCGCCTAAGACAGCATACAAGGCACCCGAACCAGCATACAAGGCGCCGGAGCCAGCATACAAGGCGCCGGAGCCAGCATACAAGGCGCCTCCTAAGTCGAGTTATGATGAACACAAGGATCCTGCAGGTTACGATTACACTCCTCCTAAAACAGCGTACAAAGCGCCCGAACCAGCGTACAAGGCGCCCGAACCAGCGTACAAGGCGCCCGAACCAGCGTATAAGGCGCCCGAACCAGCGTACAAGGCGCCGCCCAAATCCAGCTATGAGGAACACAAGGAGGGTTACGACTACACCCCGCCTAAGACAGCGTACAAGGCACCCGAAGCAGCCTACAAGGCACCGGAGCCTGGGTACAAGGCACCCGAACCTGAGTACAAAGCGCCGGAGCCAGCCTACAAGGCGCCTCCCAAGTCGAGTTATGACGAACACAAGGAACCTGCAGGTTATGACTACACTCCTCCCAAAACAGCGTACAAGGCACCGGAGCCTGAATACAAGGCGCCGGAACCTGAATACAAGGCACCTGAGCCAGCGTACAAGGCGCCACCGAAATCCAGCTATGAGGAACACAAGGAGGGTTACGACTACACCCCGCCTAAGACAGCCTACAAGGCACCGGAAGCAGCCTACAAGGCACCGGAAGCAGCCTACAAGGCACCCGAAGCAGCCTACAAGGCACCGGAACCAGCCTATAAGGCGCCGGAACCAGCCTACAAGGCGCCTCCCAAGTCGAGTTACGATGAACACAAGGAACCTGCAGGTTATGACTACACGCCACCCAAAACAGCGTACAAGGCACCAGAACCAGCATACAAGGCGCCACCGAAATCTAGCTACGACGAACACAAAGCGCCGCCCAAGTCAAGCTACGATGAACGAGAGTACGACATTGAGTACAAGGTGAGCGGTGCCCTGCCGCCCCAGGTATCCACGTACGGGGCCGTGCATAACAAAGGTCACGATTCGCCCTACATGGCTGACCCCACCGTGTACCCCAATACGGAATACAAGGCTCCAGAGTCCGGGTACAAGGCCGCTACCACGGCCGCCGCCGGCTACAGCTACAAGCCTCCTGTGGGTGGGAGTTTCCAGCCAGTGTTCGGCGTGCAAAGCCCCGTCCCAGTGTACGGCCCCCCGACCCTGCCTCACCGGGTACGTATACACACACAATACACGACTGTACATGTCACTAGTCGCTAACTTTATAAAGTAAATTAGTGCGTAAGTTTGTAAGGCACGCACACACACGCACACGGTCTTCGTGTGTGTGTGTGTGTGTGTGTGTATCCATGGTATCATATAATGGCAAATCCCTTTAGGTCTGACTATTAATTTCTATTTCTTTTCAATGTTTTATTCCTATCAACTGCTTGCCCTCCCTTTTCCGGACACCAGGTGCTGGATCCGTACTCGTCCCTCGACTACTACTACGACGACGCCCCACTCAGGCAAAGACGACCCAGCAGGCGGCGACGTCCAGGCAGGCGGTTCAGGCCCCGATTCTACCGGGAGACTGAATAAGGCTCGTAAGGACTTGTTGCATGGGCCGCCGTCTGCATGTGTTTTGATACCATGATGCGCTATATTTCCTTTTCCTTGGTGGCGGGAAGGGGGGAGGGTAGAGGGTGGTCAGGAAGGAAGGGAAGAGGAAGAGGGATGAGGAGGATGGTGACAGCTGTATAATTTTCGGTAGAATTGTTATTTATTATCCGTGGTATGTAAAGGTTAGGTCAGGTTATGTCAACTGCGATTAGTCATTGATTTATGAATACTTTGTGTTAAGGAAACAAACCCTTATTTTGTTCGCTCTCACCACACCTTACACACCTTGTCAAGAAAAGAACGACTGGAAAATTCCTAAGTTTTGTTACTTTCTTGTTTAATCCTCTCCTCAATAGAACCACTAACGCATATACTACACATAAAATCATAGCACACACACACACACACAACACACACACACACACACAGACTGAAATGTATTACCTGTTCCTGTAATGAAGCATACTAAAGAGACCTCTATTACCATGCACCACTCAATAACACCGCCATTACCTCCATCACGGGACGCGTTTCCTCAGAGTGAGTCAATGCTTCAGGGAAAAAGGAAACTAGACTCCGCAAGTATTTTCTTAAAAGAGTGGGTGAGGTAGAAAAGAAAACTTCATGGCGTCAGTTGAAGCCACTTTTCTCACTATCACCCTAAGTGCAATCTAACCAACGACATGTGATCCTAGACTTGACGATGACGACGACACAACGACGGGAACGATTTTGTGTGACTTTCACGAAGAACGCTGATAACGAGTCAATCAAACCATTTCAGACAAGGGAAAATTCGATATTGCTGTGTTCTCTGTGCAAACAACATCCAATGGAAGTAGTAATCATGAGGGTAAATTGAGAACACCCAGTACCTCCATCTTGTAAAGTGCAATACACTTTGTGGTATTACGTGAATTAGAAAGTACGTACATGGCACAATACTCAAAGAAATCTTGTGTATAACTGACAGAAGTGTGCAAGGAAATCCGTTCTTTTAGAAAATTGAAAGTAAATGGGTGAAAAATGATAACTGTAAAAAAAAAATCTGACTTTGGCTGGACGGACGAGACGACGCAGAGGACAGACAACAGACGCGCTTGGACGCAGACACCACGCAACCACCACCACCACGCAAACCACCACCACCACCACATTGAAGGGTAAGATGGAGCTTCATCATCATTATCATCATCCCGTCCACCACTTCTCATCATCCAGCTCACATGGTCTTAGATTAACACATCACTATTACGTATCTTCCAAGACTCATAGTAGTTTGATTAGTGATTTTGTTACTCTCATAACTTTCGCAAACATAACAGTATAATCAATGTGTGATAACTTTCCTATCCTCAATGGTAACGTCATATACTCGCCATGAACGTCAGCGTCATGATCTGATCCTTCAACTCATGACTTCATACATTTATAATACTTAAAAAATATATCAAGTAATGCTTCATCTCCCTGCGTTAGTTAGTGCGGAGTCAATAGAGGGAGCTTTAAAAGGAGGCTGACAATTTCATGGATGGGGATAAAAGGTGGATGTAGGTAATATTAAGTAACAGGAACTACCACGTGTAGGTTCTCACGGCCTCTTGTAGCTTCCTTATGTTTTATGTTCTTATGTTCCCTGCCACAGCCATCTTCTGTCCCGCGAACGCCGGCTTGCCACCGACCCGCCACCGACCCGACCCGCCTCGCCTGTCTCCCTCCCGCCCTGCAGCTCGGCACGGTGCACTCACTCACACCACTACTGGGATCACACGAACAAACAAAATGCCTGCAGAGAACACATCATTGTCTGTCAACCCATCGAAGACTCATAACTAATGTATAGATGTCGGTCTGTCTGCATTGAAGTTGCTCAGTGCTTCAAAAATAACGATGATGTAACGATGATGTAAAAATAACGATGATGTAACGATGATGTAAAAATAACGATGATGTAACGATGATGTAAAAATAACGATGATGTGACGATGATGTAAAAATAACGATGATGTAACGATGATGTAAAAATAACGATGATGTAACGATGATGTAACGATGATGTAAAAATAACGATGATGTAACGATGATGTAAAAATAACGATGATGTAACGATGATGTAAAAATAACGATGATAAAGAGATGAAAACAACACTGATGACGTGATTAAATACGATGAGTGACGATGTGTAAAATACGATGAAAAAAACCAATCCCGAGGACTTAAGACGAGGCGTAATCCGTACTAATACAAACGTTCTGTGTTTGGCTGGATCTGAATGGCTTACTAACATTAATGGTATGAATCACAGAGTGCAATATCTTCACCTTCACTTAATAGTCACATTCACGGTGGAAATGTGCAGCTTCTCACACAGACAAATGTATAAACTCTTCATGTATAAAATCTTCCCACGGCTAGGTTAACACAGCAGTATTTAGGCAAGGCTTTCGTAATGATGACTTTCGCCAAGGTTTTTATGATCATAACTGATTCTTAAATAAATTCCGATTCAGTATTACATGATAACATTCCTTCACGCTGTAACTGTCGGTAGTCGAATTGTAGGCTCTTTATGTGTTAGTGTTTTCTCCTGCATGTGATAATAGTTGTTCGGGCGCGCCTCGCAGCTGCTCCTGAGATAGCCTTCCACTTTGTGCGCCATCACAACTCTTTTACTTCGGTAATCATGCAAATATAATGTAATATATTAGGACTCACCTGAAACTTGTACGTCAGGGTTCTTACTTTCTTCCCCACTCAATCTCAACTGCATGTCGAATGTAATATATATAGCTCAGCAGGTTTAGATGCTGCATTGTGCTAACGCTGTATTTATTGTGAAACATTATTTATGAATAAACTAACAATATTCTTCAGAAATTTATGTTCATCCAAAAAACCTTAACAGTAGGTCTATTATAAACGTCTGGGATTCCTAACACGCCGCAGGTAAATTTTGAAGACAGGCAAAGTACACCCTAATCTACGTATGTTTACTACTTATCACTTCAATGGGAGGAAGATAAAGAAATGCTCTTTTATCCATTTGAGTCACTTAAGCTAGATTAGGCTTCATCATAAAAATTTAGAAGAAAGTGAAAGCCTGATAACTCGCCACTCTCACTGGATTTACCTTGAATTGTGTCTAAAACTTATAATCTTCCCTTATTAGATCAAGGACGGCAGATGCAAGCGTGCGTGCCGCGGCCCACCTGGCGACGCTCGGCACACTAGGCCTCATTGCATTCATTAGTAGCTATTTTGATAACCACAAATTCCTCTCCTACGTATTTGAACTGATTTGAATAACTTATGGTTGGAATATGTATTAAAGGAAACGAACGGATCCTCAAAATAGTAGTTACGCAGCATCACAGCATCACAGCAGAGGTTGGCTAGGCAAGGCTAACATCACAGTCATCAGCGTGCTTTCATTCGAAGCGTAACTTCACATGACCGAGTAATAACTGTGTTATCAACCACACACCTTGAGTCACTTCTACGGAGTAAGATGAAGTTGCCGAGGAGTGTGAATTTATTTCGTAAAGATGGAAAGTGAAAACAAACTCAAAATTTCTCCAGAGCAATCTTAAATAATACTATTGATTATCTCCATCTGCTACAGTTGTTACGGTGACGACCTTGACATTTTTTACCTGAGGATAGGCTGTCTACTCAGTCTTGTGCTTGACAGATAGCCAAACTAAGTCTCCTTCCTTCTCTATATGGTTCCCTCAACCACACATTCACACAATGATCTTAAAACTACAGTCTATAATACGCCACCTACCGGGCTGGGGTTGTTCAGGGCACCGTCGCGCCTCAGCCACACTGCCAGCCTCTCCTCCGCAACGCCTGCCTGAACGACACAGAGCTGAACATTAAACCTGCATCATGAATACTTCTGAACACAATTACAGGCTTATTCATTCCACACGGCTTCCCACAATACTGTTTCCCACACTCTGCAGTACAATCAAGCTACTTTTCGCATCCACTCTCAAAGATAAACAGTCTACTCACTCCTAAGGCTGCTGGGCGTGAAGGATACCCCGCAGCAGCGTGCCTCACCCTGACACCCTGGGACAGCCGTGCCCTGGGTCTCCGCGGCTGTTCTGATGTGACGTCACGCCCACTCCGCCTCAAGCCTGTCTGACAGTATCCTTGTTTTATGCCTCCATCGCCATCACAGTTATTAACTCGCACTCAATATGAATGCGAAAATAAAACTGTGCATATATATATATATATATATATATATATATATATATATATATATATATATATATATATATATATATATATATATATATATATAAAGCACAATGTATAAAAAAGAAATTTTCAGGGAAATAAAATGTTAAAAGAACGTGATTATAGATTAAATGAAGGAATTTCATAAAAAAATGTGTTTATCCCACGCTTTGTTAGACTACAGTGTCACGCTACAATATTCAGCTGTAACATTTACGATTGGTACCACATTAAATTATACAGAGACAAAACCAATAATGATAGACTATTCTAATACATCATCATGCCCTCGTTGTTGCAGGTGTTGGGTGTGCACGTGGTTTATCCGGTGTTCATGAGTTCATCTCACTAAAATAACGATCTGTGGACGGTGACAAATCGTGACACAATATTGAGCATACATGATGTACCCGGTATCGTTCAGACGACCCCGACGCTTGCCGCACTCCACAGCCACGGCCGCCCTCGCAGCGATGGGTGAGCGTAACGTCCTGACAACGCGTCGCCCCTGGTGCTGGGTCACCAGGGTCTCCAGAAACAAGACCGGGATGGGGGTTTGAGACACTTTTTCCAGTGAACGTGAGCATAGGGCGCATGGCAGGACGGAGCAGAGGTAGAGACGCACGGGGCTCCAGGGGCAGACACCGCCACAGCATCGGGGCGGGGCTGCGATGGCCGCTCCTCCTTCATGTGAGGCGCGTCAACACCACCTGGGGCAGCGCGGGTCTTTCCGACGACAGGCTATGATGGTCCCTGGTCACCCTTACGCGGGCCGGTGATGGATGGCCGTCCCGAGGGGCAGTGACAGGTGAGGTCAGACGGACCTGGTGCCACAGTTTGGAGGCCGCGTGGAGCTGGTGGGCGGCAGTGCGTCCCAGGAATCTCATTACCTCCTCCTGGCACCGTTGATAACCCTCACGGAACTGCTGGCGGCCGACGTCTCCTGTGGAAGAAGACCTTGTTGGGGTGCTGCCGCGGGTCATAGCAGTGGTGGGTCACTATTGATCACTGGTGCCAGACTCACCTGGGTGGTGGGCGGCCAGGCGCCGCAGGTGGGCCACCGTCAGCTCCAGCACCACAACCTTCTCCATCCGCTGCCGCGCGCCGCGCCTGCACAAGTCCACAAGAGAGAGTTTTCAAACAAACAATCCAGGTGACTATACTGACTCTGTGAGACAACACTGGTAACACATATTGGACTGGACGGACTGTATTAAACTTTTAAGTGATATTATGACATGAATCGTGGAGAACACCCAATTCACCTGTGTGTGGGGGCGAGGTGGTGCAGGTGTGGGGGCGTGCAGGGGGGCGGAGGGAGGGGCGCCGCGCCCTCCTCCCCCAGCAGCCGCCGCAGCCGCTCCACCGCCTGTGCCATGCGAGCCCGACGGCGCCGCTCAGCTTCAGGCTTATTATTCTGGAAGACGGTCAGTGTGAGACTCTGGACGCCGTGAAGGTTTGTAACACATTTATCACTTATATAGCATTTCGCGAGGGTACAGATGCACTCACCTTCCGTAGCCTTGCGCGACCCCGTGCCGAGAAGTGCGGCGCCATGGTCCTGGTTCACAAGCCCCGGCCTGATAGGGGCTGATGATCCCGCTAATATTGCTGCAAAAACCTAACGAAACACATCACACTGGGGCACCCACGGCTTGAGGCAATCCCCACCTTATGCCTTCAATACTGATTGATCAATATCGATAACAAAGGAAATAATCAAGTATACTGTCATTCTGTCAGCGGTAAGGTGCACGGTGTGTGGTGCTCACCTGGATGCGTCGTCCAGTGGCCAAGGCTGACGAGTTAATCAGCGCGCCCCGTGTCCACCCTCGGCCACGGTGCATTTCACACTGCCTCACCCCGCCCATCGTCCTGCCACGCTACTTCTCCACGCCCACACTTATTACCTCCCCATCTCGTCCAGCCCTGCGCCTCCACGTAATGTCATTTGTGGTGCAGACAAACACTCCTAAGAAGGCTGCGCGGTGCTTCTGGACACGATGGATGCGCCTCTCGCTTTAACAGATGACAAACAGCCGCTGCAACGTTTATCATCGAGTCATATCGCAACGGACACACCGACGACACCGACCCACGATTGATAAGATGATTGCGAATTTAGTTTTCTGCTCTCTTGACTGTCATTTACACGGCCCCATTGTGTTCTGCATGCACGGTCACACAGACTTGACACCCACACGAACAACACTCTTATGTTGAACTGCCTTCACAGGGATGTCATGTTTTACCTTTTAACAACGTAATTCAGAGGCTCATAATTTTTCACCCTCCATAGTTTTGAAACTTCCAAGATGGTTTCCACGGTTACACAGCTTGAAGATCACACATGTATGGATCGTTTATCATATTCGTAGTTCTTCTAAGACAAGGTTAGAGGCTTACCTAAAAGGCTTACCTCTTGCATGGTTATTAAAT
Organism: Chionoecetes opilio; assembly: GCA_016584305.1. Taxonomy (NCBI): domain Eukaryota; kingdom Metazoa; phylum Arthropoda; class Malacostraca; order Decapoda; family Majidae; genus Chionoecetes; species Chionoecetes opilio. The sequence continues at coordinate 198,408 of JACEEZ010020726.1, forward strand.
AATATTCAATGTTCAAATGTCTTCCCACCTTCGAATCTCGTTAATATGATGTCACGAACAAATGAGATCATTAATATAGACCATGAGGTAACACGGCAGCTAGTGAAATCCTCGTGTAATCTTGATGATCCAGATCTGAGTCGTCCCTTCGCCCTCCATCCTTCAGTGCGGGCAGGACGACCAACGCGCCAGCTGACACCCGTGACCTCGCCGCGCTGATGGACGTGTTCTGCGCCGCTTTCTGTATCATGAGCCAAATAAAGTCTGGGACAAGTTTAGCTTCTTGTGACGTATGATATGTTAGTCTGACGTTATCGCAACCATACGATATGTTGTTGAAATGCAACGTGAACACAATTTCTGATGGTGGTTTACATGGAGTAATTGTTAACCTCGTGTCTCGTCACCTCTACGCTCGGTCTTGGCGTGTGAGGCGCGATGAGGCCGCAGCAACGATTACAGAGGGAGCAAAAAGTGCGACCACCTGACATCCACGCTTGGTGCCCACTTACCGCTAAGTGCACATTAAACATTATTGCTCTGAAAATTATACATCAAGGCGTGTAGGACATTATCATAAGTTATGGCGATAGGATAGAGAGTGGTGGAGGGCGAATGACAGTACAATGTGATGGCTGTCATTCCAAAGTCGGCGAGGGTGGGAAGGCGCGGGGAGAAGGCGAAATAAATACACACACACACACACACACAGTAAAGAGTACAAGAAGATATACAAGAAAGTAAAGGGTATAAGGTATCAACTCATATATTCTTCCTAGGCGGCCGCGGCCAGGTAATCGCTGCGGTAGGGGATATAATTAGGACCGTGACAGACCTCCTCCGTTATCTGGCGGGACGGAAGATGCCCGTCACACCGTGAAACTCATCTGCGCCCTTCCCCTCCCCCTCACACCCTCCCTGGCGGCGCTATGCAACGGGAGGGGCGGGGTAGTCAGGTGGGCGGCGGGGCGGGCTGCAATGGGCTGCTCCGTAAAAGCCCCGTCAGTCGCAGGAACAGTGATAAAACAAGCATGACCAAAAGAAATGCTCAACAAGACAACGGGCCGAGGTAAGTGTCACCAGGAGCAATGCAGCTGGACTGTGTGAAGGAAGAATGGATGTGCAATGCTATTTCTGGCGGCAGTGGTGGCGAGGGTGCGGCATAATTCATGGGGACAGCCGTGGCGGGATGAATTTGATGTAATGCACCGTGAAGGCCCGCGCGCCACCCAAGGACGCCGCCACACGAAGGTACACCACTCCACGATGGGCGGCGCACTCACGCACGCACTCGCCCCCGTGAAACTACCCACGTGAGGCTCAAAAACCGTCAAGAGTAATAAGCTCTGAGCGTGTTCAAGCAGCAACATGTGCCATGAACAATACAAAAAGTATATATGTCTAGCGAGGAGGTGACGCAGCTACACGCTGATGTGAGGTGCGGACGCCATCACCAACACTCTCATGCTGTAGCCTTCACGATTATTATCCATTCTCAACACTTGTTTAATATATATATGTATATATATATATATATATATATATATATATATATATATATATATATATATATATATATATATATATATATATATATATATATATATATGGATCGGTAGGGTATCTCCTAAGTTTCATTTTTTAATCACGTTTTCCATAGTTACGTAAAACATGAATAAGGTAATAAACATTATGTAGATCCTTTCATTTGAGCTGTAGTAAAAGGATATCGGGTGGAAATTAGGTAAGTGAAAGATGGGGGCATACGCTATGCTGCGCGTGGCCTCAGTGCTCATCTCCGTGGCATTAGCCCTAGAGCCTGTGGTGGGTGAGAACCCGTTACCCCGGGACACAGGGCTAGTGTGACATCCGGGTGACCACTATTACCGTCGCCAGGTACCCAGTTATCGACCCCGAAAGGGAGGATGAACAGCTGTTTGGGCTGGTCGCCGACTTGCCCTGGCCCGGATTCGAACCAGGGCCCGCAGATTCGTAGCTAGGCGCGCTAGCCACTACATCACTGTCACGGAGGCGACATAAGCGGTAAGTGAAACGTGTACTGTAGGTGAGAAAATAATATTTACATTTTTTATAATAAAATTATATATCTTTTTTTTGGAAATATGTATTTTATTTTTAAGATGCCGATCCTAGCATCAGGTATAAAGCCTCATGCTGAACAATTATTTCCCTATTAATGTTTTCTCTAGGACAAAATTAATCATTTCGCGTTGAAATGGCAAAAACAAAACTAATAGATTCGACGATTACCACCATAAGGCATTCAAAGATCCCACCGGTGGTTACCTGCGCCACGCTCTGGGCGAGTGCAACGGGTGCTGTCTTGATTTTTTTCTTCAATAGAACATGAGAGATCCAGGTATTTTCACGAAATTCGGCATGATATTTCCTAAGAGTGTTTTTACTCACGTTTTCCTAAATAACTCAAAAACTATGATAGTTACGTAAATCATGTATAAAGTAATAAAAAATATGTAGATCAAGGCCCCCCCATTTGGAAAATGGGAAGGGGTGGCCACCAACCTAAAATGGGGGACACTTGCCCCCCCCCCCCCATAGCTCCGCCACTGTCTCCTGCCTCAACTGCTCCTCCTGTCTCTATCCCCAGGGGCTGCAACTCATAATTAGTTCACTCTCACCATGTGGAAATGAAAAAAAATAGAGATGAGATGATAGACACCTCATCTCCGCGTATATTTGTCGCAAACAAATCAGTCAAACTAGTGTAAGTAAATCCAACTCAACAGGAACTAAGTGATTCACGGAGAGATGCCACCGAGCGCCTAACTTCTGATCCCTCTATAATTTCTGATTGGGGCAAAGCAAACCTTGTTTTGTTCAATGCCTCAAAAATCCAATTTCTTCACCTATCTACTCGACAAAATCTACCAGATAACTATCCTCTCTTCTTCAATAACACTCAACTATCTCCTTCTACAATGAACATTCTTAGACTATCCTTTACTAAAAATCTGAACTGGAAATCTCACATCTCATCTCTTGTTAAAACAGCTTCTAAGAAGTTAGATGTTCTGTGGCATCTGCGTCCATTATTTTCTCCCTCCCAATTGCTTGCTCTGTACAGGGACCTTATCCGCCCATGTATGGAGTATGTCTCACATGTTTCGGGAGGATCCACTCATACAGCTCTCCTAAACAGGGTTGAGTCAAAAGCTTTCAGACTCATCAACTCCCCTCCTCTGACTGACTGTCTTCAATCTTTAAATCACCGCCGCAATGTTGCTTCTCTTGCTATCTTCCAGGGGCGTATTTAGGATCTTGAAACACTGGGGGCTTAGCCCAGCCAAGTGATCTTAAAACTTTTACAGGATAATTTTCAATTTATTTATGAGTTTAATGAATATAAGATGTGAGACACTGTGCTCTACCAAAAGGCTCCGGTAATTTGCTTTGGATAACTTTCGAAACATGAAATTAAAATAAAATTAAGACAATTTGAGTTGAGGCTCAACTTTGTTATTATTTCTATTTTCATCAGTAGGAGTAAAACCCTAAGAAAAAGAGAGCTTTGGCGTGATGAAGCAGTCCTATAGATTGTATATTCCCAATGCTTTGTTCAATACTGAAATCTGACCAACCTCGGTCTTATTACTACTTTTTTTTTTTACATCACAAAGGACTGGGCAAGGGCACACAAAAAGTAACAAATAGCCCGCTTAGTTGCCAGTTCCTATAAAGAAGATAGTAAGAGAACAAAGAAAGGGGGGTGGGTCAGTTTTGTTCGAGAGGTGTCTTGTCACTCCTCTCTTGAAGAAATTTAAGTCGTAGGAAGGTGGAAAAATAGAAACAGAAAGAGTTCTAGAGTTTACCAGTGAAAGGGATGAAAGAGTGAAGATGCTGATTAACTCTTCCATTAGGGAGATGGACAGAATAGGGATGAGAATGAGTAGAAAGTCTTGTGCAGCGAGCCACTGAAAGGATGGGGAGGCATGCAGTTAGCAAGTTCAGAAGAGCAGTGATCAAGCATGAAAATAACGGTAGAAATGGCAAGAGAAGCAACATTCTCGTAACCATCCATCTCCTGAAACTCATGCCCTCTATATTTATGTCCGTAATCATGCCAAATCTTTAAAATGCACTTCGAAAAATTGCACTTGGAAAAAAATGCACTTGGAAAAAAAATGCACCTCGAAAAAGCTGCACCTCGAAACAAATGCACTTCGAAAAACATGTACTTCGAAAAAATGCTCTTAAAAAAAATGCACTTCACAGAAAGAATATGTGTCCCTGACCCTGGGAGAACTGCCTCCCACACTGCCAGAAATAGTCACTGATAACTAGTGACAGTGGTGACAAGTGAGGCGGAGTATCTTCTACCGTTATTTTCATGCTCACTGATCTTCTGAACTTACTAACTGCATGCCTCCCCGACTCCCGTGGCCTCGCTGCACAAGACTTTCTACTCATTCTCGTCCCTATTCTGTCCATCTTCCTAATGCAAGAGTTAATCTTTACTCTTTCATCCCTTTCACTGAACTAAACTCTGGAACTCTCTTCCTGTTTCTATTTTTCCACCCTCCTACGACTTAAACCTTTTCAAGAGAGGAGTGACAAGACACCTCCCGAACTAAATTGCATCCCCCCCCTTCTTTATTACTTCACTGTCTTCTTTATAGGGACTGGCAACTGAGCGGGCTTTGTTACCTCTTTTTTTGTGCCCTTGGCCAGTCCTTTGTGATGTAAAAAAAAAAAAATGAATGAAGTGAAAAAAAAAAAGAAGTTCCATTCTTGCACCCCCTTGGCCAGTCCTTTGTGATGTAAAAAAAAAAAAAGATGAATGAAGTGAAAATTTAAAAAAAAGTTTCATTCTCGCATCCCCTTGGCCAGTCCTTTGTGATGTAAAAAAAAAAAGATGAATGAAGTGAAAAATGAGAAAAAAAAAAGTTTCATTCTTGCATCCCCTTGGCCAGTCCTTTGTGATGTAAAAAAAAAAAAAGATGAATGAAGTGAAAAATGAAAAAAAAGAAGTTTCATTCTTGCATCCCCTTGGCCAGTCCTTTGTGATGTAAAAAAAAAAAAAAGATGAATGAAGTGAAAAATGAAAAAAAAGTTTCATTCTTGCATCCCCTTGGCCAGTCCTTTGTGATGAAAAAAAAAAAAGATGAATGAAGTGAAAAATGAAAAAAAAAAGTTTCATTCTCGCATCCCCTTGGCCAGTCCTTTGTGATGTAAAAAAAAAAAAAAGATGAATGATGAAAAAGAAAAAAAAAAGTTTCATTCTTGCATCCCCTTGGCCAGTCCTTTGTGATGTAAAAAAAAAAAAGATGAATGAAGTGAAAAATAAAAAGTTTCATTCTCGCATCCCCTTGGCCAGTCCTTTGTGATGTAAAAATAAAAAAAATAAATGAAGTGAAAAATGAAAAAAAAAAAGTTTCATTCTCGCATCCCCTTGGCCAGTCCTTTGTGATGTAAAAAAAAAAAAAGATGAATGAAGTGAAAAATGAAAAAAAAAAGTTTCATTCTTGCATCCCCTTGGCCAGTCCTTTGTGATGTAAAAAAAAAAAAATAATGAAGTGAAAATGAAAAATGAAAAAAAAAAAAAAAAAAAAAAAAGTTTCATTCTCGCATCCTTCTGATTGCTGCAAATTGCACCTCCAAACCTTCCTTTGTTCAATACTCATTAAGTGCAAGAACACTAATTGCAGTTATTTCCTCTACATTTATTTATAGTCAAGCTGTGACAACTTTACATATGTCATTTTTGTTATTTTTTGTTTATTTGTTACTTATGAAACTGCAGTTATGTGTGCTGTGCTAACCTAAGCTGCCAAGATACCAGTCCTTCTTAAGAGAATAAACCTGTTACTTCAATAAGCCTTCATTCATTTCTACTTGACTCAATAGCACTGGAAGGTGAAACTCAACACTGAATACTGTAGTGAGTCAAATCATAACAAAACTATGGAATTACTTAACTAAATAGTACATATTATCCCCCATAAATAATATTAACGTGTAGGCAAAATATGCTTTTGTATAGAGTGTTATAATATCTTCATTATATTTATTTTTCTTAGTAAAAAAGTTACAATCATCAACTACTGAAGCATTAATATGTACAAGTTTAAGACCTAAGGATAAAGGAATTCTGGAAAAAATATACACCATTCAGATTATGTCCAGATATTACGCAGTGACGTTTGATTGTCAACAATGACAATGGCGGATTATAAAGCAAGGCTGGAGAGACCTTGACACCAGGACACAAGAGGTTACCCTGCCCAGCACCACCACCACACCGCGGCACATGCCACACCTAACCTTAAATTATGACAATGCTAAGAGAAAAGGACAGTGCAGTTAAAAACACAGACTTATCACCTACACCCTCTTTGTCATGTTATGTACAGCTCGCGAATTCTTACAAATGACTAGACTTATTTTACATTTAAAAGACTGGGGAACCTTTCTACACACCCGCCATCCCCTGAAACCTGACTTATTTTACATTTAAAAGACCGGGGAACCTTTCTACACACCCGCCACCCCCTGAAACCTGACTTATTTGACCTCTAAAAGACTGGGGAACCTTTCTACACACCAGCCACCCCCTGAAACCTGACTTATTTTACCTCTAAAAGACTGGGGAACCTTTCTACACACCAGCCACCCCCTGAAACCTGACTTATTTTACATTTAAAAGACCGGGGAACCTTTCTACACACCAGCCACCCCTTGAAACCTGACTTATTTTAAATTTAAAAGACTGGGGAACCTTTCTACACACCAGCCACCCCCTGAAACCTGACTTATTTTACATTTAAAAGACCGGGGAACCTTTCTACACACCAGCCACCCCCTGAAACCTAGCCATAACAGTCCTACAAAGAAACAGTCTGGTAGCCCAATACTCCTGAATTACTGACTGGCATTTGGCATCTGCAATACCCTGAGGCTAGCTACACCTGGGAGACATCTATTCGTTGGGAGGAGTGAGTGTGTATCTAGTCCTGCTAAGTGCTCGGTAGCTTCATCTCCTCAAGACTGTGTCATGCTTGTGCTTATGAAGAGTCTGTTACAAATTCCAGTAACTGACAATGTAGTAAGCAACGATTTATTGACAATGCCACTATGTATTACTCCTAATAGCAAAATACTGCTCCAAAATAGTAGCCTTAATCTATGTTTCTTATAAATGCTTTCAGGATCTACAATTTTTTTTATAGAGATGAGCAATTACATCCATGGGGTTAAGAGGCCCAACACACACACACACAAACACACATAAACACACACACAAACACACACACACACATAAACACACACACACACACAACACAAACACACAATAAACAAAAACACACACACACACATACACAAACACACACACACACACACACACACACACACACACACATGCTCCAATCATCCATAAACCACTTAGGTCAAATAGATACACACTAAATCTGGAGAATGTTACTGGAGAAATTTCCCGAGTGTATGACTTTCAGGGAGTGACCTTCAATAACGGATAGATTCAAACTTTCTATTAATACAGTAGAAGTATACTAGTGTAATCATATAATGCATAACCAGCATCACAATATCTGTGGGTGGAATCATAAATACCATTGTCAGTTGTCACGCACCCTTTCAAACCAAAATTCTGCACAAAACACAACAGTTAAGTGACGTGACTACATGAAGCAATAGTTAATCATATCTAAATATAGCCAGAGATGACGAGGAATCTGAGCTCAGTAACGCCACCCAGTACAAGGACTTATGGTTGTGCAGGCTTATTAGTAACATCTGGAATATAATGTCTGATTAGATAATAACGTGCCATTATTATGAATACAAATGGTGCTCCACTAATGGCACCACAGACTGGACTGTAAAGAGTGCATCAAGTACCAGGACAAGATCCTGAAATTCCAGACTTTCTATGTCAACTAAGAGGCCTTCAGATAATTGAGGTCTGCATAATGGTGACACAGATATTGTGAGACAAAGAATGGGCAGACAGCCAGGCATCCCTCTTCAAAACAACTCTCAACCACGTAATAAAAAGAAGAATGCAGATGCTTAGGGACGTAACCAGTGCCCAAGAGGAGGAACAGGAATACCTAAGCCCCCAAAGTGGGGCCTGCAGACCCTACACACGAAAACTGGATCCTTGACCCAATAACCCCCCTCATGCTGCCTCAAGCAGCCAGCAGCACCTCACAACACTGCCCCTTCAGCTAAGAGAGTGGGATGGAGGGGCACCAGCCATCCTATCTTTTATCAATATCATAATTCTTTTTTACATCTATGCCTATAGTGCCTGTAGGCAGTGTGACCTCCAGGGTTCGGATGGTAGGCCCTGGAGGTTCACTTAAGGATGTGATGGTTGGCGATAGCCCGTGGTGGTGGCGCAGGCAGGACTTTTATAGTGATGCCTGTGATTAGAGGCTCATGCTGTCCCCCTTAGTCCTCCAATTCACTCGCCGTCGAAGGTAGAGTTTATGGCCAGCATGTGGGTGAACTTTGGCCACTCAACGATTGCTGAAAGATTTTGGCACCCCTCGGGTATCAAACTCGGCACACCGAGCACGCCAGTTGCAGGCGCTAACCTCTCTTATTATATTATATTATATCATATCTCATACAAACTATAATCTAATGTTCTCTTAATAAAAAATATTCCAAACATCTCCAGGTGCATCCATAACACGAGAGGAAATATTCTTGACTCTTGTGACTACAAGTGTCTTGTAAAATTCCCTAACATTATGAAAACTGCTCACATCCAGGAATCTGGTTTTCAATGTTCAAGACCTGCAAGTTGATTGATTATCCTGCCTGTCCATAGCAGCACGTGGGGGGCAGTGGCAGTATTAACACACTTCTGGACATAGTTACTTTTGGTCCTTCTTTGCTATATTGAGGGTTAACTGTACTGCAAACTAACACTTGCATTGCCATTTCCCTATCTTACTATTCAATCTAAAAACATTTGAGTGCAGAATTTGGCACTTTAACCAAAGCTCAGATAAAAATTTCCCTTCTATACGTGACTGAGCAAGACTGCCTCCTTGACCATGAAGCATCTCAACACCATTTCTGATCATTGTAGTGAACTATTGCTTACCCTCATAATGACTCAATATTTCACTTTCTAACACCTTTCACATCTTCACTACATGACTGGGCCACATAGCTGCAGCTTCACCAGTGTGTGCATAGCATAGAGCTACTCACGGCGATCTGAGACTCTTCACAGACCACCACCACCAAGTATGCACCGCAGGGACCAATACAACCCCACAGGACTGTAACACTTCCACACAACCAATATGTCCCAAAATATTACAACCATCTATAATGATGCAGGAATATTGCATGATGCATTGTCATTAGTATCATTACTTGAGACACCATGACGAGTGGGAGAGGAGGGTGATGAAGCAAGAGCCAGAGTTTGGGTCTTTTCCTGTTTAGTCTCACATTGTGGGCGTCATTCCCTAGCATGAAGCCCACACTGCAAAACTCAATAGAGAAAGATCGAAACTTTGTTCTGCATTTTCCTCACTCAAATCTTTTCATTGACGTTACCTCCATTACTATTACTATGAATGGTGTTGATTATTAATAATTTACAGAAAGGATGGCTCAAATATCTACTGTGCTATCTACAAATATCTACAATGGTTAGTAAGGTTTCTGAAGTGCACTCTCCTGGAATCACGGCCTTCGGCTTACGGACGAGCACCTGAGCCATTCGTTTTGAAGGAAAATTCCAAGAGACAGTTTGTTAGTATGTTATGATCCCCAGTGATTGTGCTACAGTACTAGAAACAGCGTGATCTAACAAAGCTACAATTATTAACTAACCCCATCTACCATGGAAACATAAAGAGAAATGAACTTAAGGGTAAAAGTGACAATTCATTAAAAACATTTGTAATTTCTAGGTCACCCAAAGTCTTTCATGAAATTTCTTCACATTTTCATACAAAAGAAGAAGAGAAAATGAAATAAATAGAACTCGCTGCATCGACGGATTACAGACTAAGTAATACAATTTGACCTACTTGAGATTCCCTTAAATTATCACCTCTTTTTCTTGCTCTCCACCGCTGCCTCCTGGGTGGGTCTGTGAGCCTCGGCGGGAGCGTTGTCCGAGTCATTGTCGTTGTTCAGGATCTGGACGGCACAGCGGCGGGGGAACCACCCACGGTGACGCTCGGCCCCGCCCGGCCCGCTGCTGCGCTCCCCGTACAGCCAGTACCTGCACCACAACCACACCACTCCACTTAGCAGGACACTCACCAACAAATGAATAGTCAAGTTTCTACTGTTAACATGTGATGATCAGTTTGGTTATGCAGGGTGAGGCCCCACCTGTCCCTCCGCCAGTATACAGTGAGGTAACAAACTCAAGGTGGTGTTAGTCATTAGGCAAGGGACCTTATAACTGTCATAACCCATCTGGCTATCTGAGTTACACCCCAAAAGAGCCTGAGGTCATTGTTTTCTGACTTAATAAGGAAGTTACACCCCAAAAGAGCCTGAGGTCATTGTTTTCTGAGTTAATAAGGAAGTTACACCCCAAAAGAGCCTGAGGTCATTGTTTTCTGAGTTAATAAGGAAGTTACACCCCAAAAGAGCCTGAGGTCATTGTTTTCTGAGTTAATAAGGAAGTTACACCCCAAAAGAGCCTGAGATCATTGTTTTCTGACTTAATAAGGAAGTTACACCCCAAAAGAGCCTGAGATCATTGTTTTCTGACTTAATAAGGAAGTTACACCCCAAAAGAGCCTGAGGTCATTGGTTTCTGACTTAATAAGGAATTTATTGTATCTGGAAGAAGTTTTTGGACTCACTTTTTCCAGCGCGTCACGGCCACAATGTCGCCCTGCTGCAGCGGTATCCTTGGCTCGTCGGTGCAGGGCGGGTGGCAGCACGCGCCCAGGCCCTTGGTGCAGGGGAACCACCAGCCCGAGAACCTCTGCACCACCTGGTACTCACGGCAGCGGGCACGCTTCTCAGCCTTCTGCTCCAGTTGCTCAATCTGTACATTCATGAAAGGGAAAGAGGGTTGGGACAAAAGGGCAAAGGAAGTGTACATCGGGAGGAGAAAAAATGAAGTACTTTCCTGATTTCCTGAGTGGCTATATCAAAATGATTCTGTTTTGTAAGAGTAGATTTTGGTTTGCTAAATTTGTTTTCCAAAGTGTTCACTGATTTAATTTACTACCAATGACAATACTACTACATACACAGGTGGTGCTTGTAGTGTGCTGAATTTAAAATAGTAGCTAGTGTGCTGTATTTCTTATTAAAACCCATACCTTTACTCATGTATACTTCCCCCAAAAATTACATGTATATGTGTTTGTGTGTGTGTGTGGGTGTGTATGTGTGTGTGTATGTGTGTTGTGTGTGTGTGTGTGTGTGTGGGTGTGTATGTGTGTGTGTGTGTGTGTGTGTGTGTGTGTGTGTGTGTGTGTATGTGTGTGTGTTTGTGTGTGTGTGTGTGTGTATGTGTGTGTGAGTGTGTGTATGTGTGTGTGTGTGTGTGTGTGTTTGTGTGTGTGTGAACAAAATCTTCTTTGTACTTTTGAATGGATAAGAATAAGAATGCACAATCTTTCCCTCATCTGTAGCACCACTAATAATAATCCCAGTGCCAGGGCAGGGAGTGAGGGAGTGAGGGTAGGGGCAATACTTACAGTGAGGGTGAACTGGTGACAGTCCTCGCGCACCAGCCAGGTGATGCCGTCACCGCCGGGCTCACACGATATGTTCATCACCTGAGGGACACAGAGGCACGGAGGAGATTAGGCACCAGGCGAGAAAATTTCAAGGTTAAATATCATCATCTTTCTGTTTAATGTCAGATTTTCCCATAATGTCTGATGAAGTTAGATGGTCGATGATTAGCTTCCAATTCTATTGTCGGCGTTTATCATGTAAATTTGTGGCATGAGTTTTACGCCCTGGATGCTCTTCCTGACAGGCAACCCCAGTTTTCAGCTGAGGGTACAGGTAGCTGAGGGTACAGGTAGCTGAGGGTACAGGCAGCTGAGGGTACAGGTAGCTGAGGGTACAGGTAGCTGAGGGTACAGGTAGCTGAGGGTACAGGTAGCTGAGGGTACAGGTAGCTGAGGGTACAGGTAGCTGAGGGTACAGGTAGCTGAGGGTACAGGTAGCTGAGGGTACAGGTAGCTGAGGGTACAGGTAGCTGAGGGTACAGGTAGCTGAGGGTACAGGCAGCTGAGGGTACAGGCAGCTGAGGGTACAGGCAGCTGAGGGTACAGGTAGCTGAGGGTACAGGCAGCTGAGGGTACAGGCAGCTGAGGGTACAGGCAGCTGAGGGTACAGGCAGCTGAGGGTACAGGCAGCTGAGGGTACAGGCAGCTGAGGGTACAGGTAGCTGAGGGTACAGGTAGCTGAGGGTACAGGCAGCTGAGGGTACAGGCAGCTGAGGGTACAGGCAGCTGAGGGTACAGGTAGCTGAGGGTGCAGGTAGCTGAGGGTACAGGTAGCTGAGGGTACAGGTAGCTGAGGGTACAGGCAGCTGAGGGTACAGGCAGCTGAGGGTACAGGCAGCTGAGGGTACAGGTAGCTGAGGGTGCAGGTAGCTGAGGGTACAGGTAGCTGAGGGTACAGGTAGCTGAGGGTACAGGTAGCTGAGGGTACAGGTAGCTGAGGGTACAGGTAGCTGAGGGTACAGGTAGCTGAGGGTACAGGCAGCTGAGGGTACAGGCAGCTGAGGGTACAGGCAGCTGAGGGTACAGGTAGCTGAGGGTACAGGTAGCTGAGGGTACAGGCAGCTGAGGGTACAGGCAGCTGAGGGTACAGGTAGCTGAGGGTACAGGTAGCTGAGGGTACAGGCAGCTGAGGGTACAGGCAGCTGAGGGTACAGGTAGCTGAGGGTACAGGTAGCTGAGGGTACAGGTAGCTGAGGGTACAGGTAGCTGAGGGTACAGGCAGCTGAGGGTACAGGCAGCTGAGGGTACAGGTAGCTGAGGGTACAGGCAGCTGAGGGTACAGGTAGCTGAGGGTACAGGCAGCTGAGGGTACAGGTAGCTGAGGGTACAGGTAGCTGAGGGTACAGGTAGCTGAGGGTACAGGTAGCTGAGGGTACAGGTAGCTGAGGGTACAGGTAGCTGAGGGTACAGGTAGCTGAGGGTACAGGTAGCTGAGGGTACAGGTAGCTGAGGGTACAGGTAGCTGAGGGTACAGGCAGCTGAGGGTACAGGTAGCTGAGGGTACAGGTAGCTGAGGGTACAGGTAGCTGAGGGTACAGGTAGCTGAGGGTACAGGTAGCTGAGGGTACAGGTAGCTGAGGGTACAGGTAGCTGAGGGTACAGGTAGCTGAGGGTACAGGCAGCTGAGGGTACAGGTAGCTGAGGGTACAGGTAGCTGAGGGTACAGGTAGCTGAGGGTGCAGGTAGCTGAGGGTACAGGCAGCTGAGGGTACAGGCAGCTGAGGGTGCAGGTAGCTGAGGGTACAGGCAGCTGAGGGTGCAGGTAGCTGAGGGTACAGGTAGCTGAGGGTACAGGCAGCTGAGGGCTCAATACAATATACATTCTGGTTTCAATGCAGGGGAATATGTCCAGTAGGGAGGCAACCAGGTGAAACAACAACATACATAAGGGTGAGGCTAAAGCTTACAAGAACCTTCCCACTCTTACTCATACTATCATGCAACATAAGCTACATTCTCAAGTCCATGTAGCCTTATCACCTGCTTAAAGTTGTTCCAGCGGCCACGGTTGTAGGGGTAGATGAAGGGCCGCTCCTGGGCCCCCCGGCGGTGCACGGCCTTCTCCAGGATCCAGTCCTCTATGGCGGTTCTGTTCCGCAGGATTGATCGTAGCTGCATGGTATTTGTAGGGGATGAGAAATATCAGTAAAGAAAATGCTTACTAACATTGCATCATAACTGTAGGACTGAACTCCATGTACTAAAGATGATCATTTCCATAACAATATATAAAGTAATTCAAAAAGTCAATACAGTTGGCTACCTGATATCAGTGAAATATTATACTTTAATAAATAATGATCATATATGACTATAGTATAAATTACGGAAGAGTTATAACCATCACTATAATAATTATTTTACAGTGAGCCAAGTGGTGAAGCATAGAACTGACCTAAAGGCACCATAGAACACCTATATTATTTATAGTATAGTAAAACCTCTCGTATTCGGACCCGCCATATTCGGACTTTGACATTATTCCGACCTTTTTTTTTCTTTTTTTAGGGGTCAATTTTTTTTTTATTTTTTTTTAGGGGTCGAAATTTCCTAGATAAATACAACGATTTTTTTCTTTTTTCTTTTTTTACATATCCCCCCATATATAATCCCCCATTATTCGGATCCTTGCATTACTCGGACCACTCCTTGGCCCAATTAGTCCGAATATGAGAGGTCTTACTGTAATATGAATTTTTGTTCTTACAATGATAAATGAAGTAGGTGAGAGCCACGTAAGAAAAAAAAATCCTTATTACTATAAATAATATAGGTGTTCTGTGGTGCCTTTAGGTCATTTCTATGTTTCACCACTTGGCTCACTATAAAATAATTGTTATAGTGATGATTATAACTCCTCCATAATTTATACTATAGTCATAATTATATGATCTATATTTAATAAAGTATAAAATTTCACTCTTATCAGGTAGCCATCTGTATTGACTTTTTGAATTATACAGTAAAACCTCTCGTATTCGGACCCTCATTATTCGGACTTTGACATTATTCGGACCTTTTTTTTTTTTTTTTTTAGGGGTCGAAATTTCCTAGCTATATTATTATTATTATTATTATTATTAATATTATTTTTTTTTTTTTTACATATCCCCCCATATATAATCCCCCCATTATTCGGATCCTTGCATTACTCGGACCACTCTTGCCATCAATAACAAAACTATGAAAATGGCTTCAAAATGTTTCAATGTTCAAAATCTCATATCTTTTGAACATTGAAACATTTTGAAGCCATTTTCTTAGTTTTTTATTGACAGCGCTTATCGACTTTCTGAAATAAGTGCCTCACGTATCACACACTCAATCTCTTACACTTTAATTATTTCTCTATCTATCTATCTGTCTTTGTTCCCCTTTTTTTTATCTCTCTTTTAATCAATGTTATCCTCCTTTATCTCTTCCCTGTCTCTTCATTCATCACACTTTCCTTTTTTATCCTCCTCTTGTCTTTCTTTCCATCATATCCTCTGTATTTGTATCCTCCTATACGATGATGAATGCAGTAGGTGGAGGGAGGTGAGCCTACATACCTGGAAGTAGAGTAGCATGCCCACGGCCAGCACCACGCCGATGGCCAGGCCCAGCACAAACATGCACACCACCATGCCCCACAGGCTCATGTAGATGATGGGCTCCACGCCGCTGCCGTAGTAGATGTACCACGTCTGCCATACACGGGAAACACAATGGCTTTATGGACAAATACAGAACACTCAAATAAAGTTGATTCAAAGACGTGTGTGTGACTAGATATGATTAATACATTCTAGTATCTTTGGGCCAGTGTATTAATTGCCATACAATTATACTTGCTTTGTTATATTATTACATGATAAAGTGGTGCTGCCTAAATTACCAAACACCACGAGAACTAAAATTACATCCTGAATTTAAAATGAAACACACACACACATACACACACACAAAAAAAATCAATAAAAAAGGTGAGGTGCAGTGTAAGGCTGTGTTACCCTATGGATGGCGTGGTATATGGAGAGGGACAAGACCACGGTGGCCTGAGCACAACCCAGCACGGCGAAGAGCAGGAAGAAGGCGAAGGAGCAGTGGTTCTTGTGGCCGACACAGTTGTTGATCCAGGGACAGTGGTGGTCCATCTTCATCACACACTTCCCACCTGCACCCACCCAACACAAACACTGGTAACACTCACAAAGCTCATCATAACGCAAAGACTGGTAACACTCACACAGCTCATCATAACACAAAGACTGGTAACACTCACAAAGCTCATCATAACACAAAGACTGGTAACACTCACACAGCTCATCATAACACAAAGACTGGTAACACTCACACAGCTCATCATAACACAAAGACTGGTAACACTCACACAGCTCATCATAACACAAAGACTGGTAACACTCACACAGCTCATCATAACACAAAGACTGGTAACACTCACACAGCTCATCATAACACAAAGACTGGTAACACTCACACAGCTCATCATAACACAAAGACTGGTAACACTCACAAAGCTCATCATAACAACTTGAAGAGGACCAAACTGCATTTCAAACTCCACAGAATGTAAGAAATCATACTAACATTACAAGTTTACGAAAATATTACAAGGCTCATAAAAATAAGAACATGTCTCCACACTTATTTCATACTACATTTACAAAATAACAAACAGATGAGTATTTTCCTGAAGAAGTTTTTGGTTACCTACATTTGCGGCAGTGGTGTGTCCTGGGAGCCTTGTAGCCCTCACACGTGACACAATATTGAAGGAACCGCTTATCCTCTGCCTTCTGCAACACCAACAAACTATGATGCTGATAGGTATTCACCAAAAATATGAAAACAATTCCATTACAAGCAAATGAAGGCACCATTGTACACTCATACATATGTCAACAGAGAGACAGACACAGAAGCACAAACACAAAAATCCTCAAGCCGACAGACTCACCGGTTCCCACTTGAGGGGCAGCGTGCCCGGCCCGGCGAACATGGCGTGCAGGAAGCAGTACAGGGTGAGCACGGCACAGCTCATGAAGGTGAAGAAGAGCAGGCCGCTGCCCCAAGACTCATTCGGAGGCCACCACTGGGAGAGGCAGCTCACGGTGGCAAAGGTCACCGACTTGATGATACCTGTAATAATTTGGCCTTGATTCAACTGCAGGATCCTTATTTTTTTATTAACTTTGTATTGTTAGCTTGGAATATTTTTTATAGTAGTGAATCATAGCTCTTATAAGCCTAACAATCCACATTTGCGTGATTACTGTGTACCCAAAATTTCCCGAAGATTTGATGCTATGAAACATCTTAGCAAAGCCCACACCATATAGGCTACATTACTGATGGTCTGAACCCAGTGAGTGGTGTAAGTCTGTGTGCCTCACCCAGAGCGATCAGCGGCCCCCAGTGGCAGAAGCGCTTCAGTGGCCCAAAACACATGGCGTTCACTTGTGGGCTTGGGGCTTGAATCTGAAGTCCCTGGAAATGAAAACCCTCTTATTAATCATGGATGATATTGCCGATTCACAGACAAAAGGTAAATTTCATGAATAAATGAAGGATAAGGAATAAGGATACAGATATAAAGTCAGACATCAAATCTACAATGACCACCAAATACAGTATGGCATTGTATTGATAAGAGAAATCAACAATGCTGAAATTAGGAGATAAAACATCATATGCAAGACCGTACGAATCACCTTTATGTGTAAATGCCACACTTACATTCAGGTACAGGTGTTACTATATTCCTTTACACCTGTACTTCGGCAGATAATCTTTAAACAAAAAACTTTATTCTTGTGATAATGATAAGGATTAGTGACGTCCTCCACCGGTGTATTTCTTGCTGGGTACTACTGCAGTTTAATGCAATACAAGGCACGTAGTTATAGCAGTCCTTACTTCTAGATCTGATCATTTGCAGTATTTCTAACCTCTCTATGAGCAGGAAATAAAAAATAACACAAGGGTCTGGGACGTGCTGGCGCCACATTTAGGTGAGGTTACGTACCAATGTCCTTGTATTGTATCAAACTGCAGTTGTGCCGCTTGCTGCTTGGTAATCCATGCACTCCTACACAGAGAGATGCTACCAGGAGGTTAGTGTCGAGTCAGCCTACATCAGCAGGGCCAGGCGACACCAAGGCCCTGCACAGGTAGCCAGTCAGAACGTCCACGGGTCAAAACGTCCATGGTTTAGAATGACCATAACGTCCACGTGTCATAATGTCCACAGGGTTAGGTTAGTTTAGTTAGTTTAGTTTAGTTTTAGTTTAGTTTAGTTTAGTTTAGTTTAGTTTAGGTTAGGTTAGGTTAGGTTAGTTTAGTTTAGTTTAGTTAGTTAGGTTAGGTTAGGTTAGGTTAGTTTAGTTTAGGTTAGGTTAGTTTAGTTTAGTTTAGTTTAGGTTAGGTTAGGTTAGGTTAGTTTAGGTTAGGTTAGGTTAGTTTTAGTTTAGTTTAGGTTAGGTTAGGTTAGGTTAGTTTAGTTTAGTAGTTAGTTTAGTTAGTTATTAGGTTGTTAGTTTAGTTTAGGTTAGTTAGGTTAAGGATATGAATGGACGTTTCACCGTGGACGTTATGGTTAGGTTAGGTTAGAAGGATATGAATGGACGTTCTCACCCGTGGACGTTATGGTTAGGTTAGGTTAGGTTAGGTTAGGTTAGAAGGATATGAATGGACGTTCTCACCCGTGGACGTTATGGTTAGGTTAGGTTAGGTTAGGTTAGAAGGATATGAATGGACGTTCTCACCCGTGGACGTTATGGTTAGGTTAGGTTAGGTTAGGTTCGAAGGATATGAATGGACGTTCTCACCCGTGGACGTTATGGTAGACCCCGTGGGCGTTTTGTACAGTGGACGTTTTCACCCGTGGACGTTCTGACCGGCAACCCCTGCACACACCCCAATACAAATATAGAATACATTTTTTATTTAATCCACCATGGCCCACCCTAAAAACTATAATATTCCCCGGTAAAAGAATAAAAAATGCCGAAAAACAACTGTCAGATCACTCAAAAGCATAAACAAAATCAGAAAAAAATGGTTGTCCATATACCGGGATGCCGAAAACCAACATTCATCCCCGAGAACAGGACTTAACCATGACTACACACACCTTAACGCAAGGCTAAGGTACAGTAGTCATCCAGTCCTTTCCCATACTTATTATAGGTCATTTTTTCTCTACATAATCAGGCAAAAGTAGAAACCAAAATACAGCAGAATACAATTTACCTGCAGCCCTCCACCCCTTTATCGAGCCAAGGACTATAAGGCTAAGCTCACTACGCCGCGGCCTGCCAGTGTAAGGGAGAGTTAAGACAGCCGAGCAGCCTTTAAATCAATGGTTGCCTTGGGTACAGTACTCGCGGCACGTCCCCGCAGCAGCCGCCATCACCTGACGTCACTTTGTTGACATCGACCGACCAGCCTAAAACATTGCCGCGACGCGAGGCCTAAATATTATCTCAGTAACATTTTTTGAGCTGATATATAGTTTACGAGTCTAGATGTATTGATTTTGATTAATGTTGCAGCCATGTTAATTTATTTCTTTGTGCTTTAACTTAAATTCACCAATCAATCATCATTGGGGCATACGCCGAGGGGTGCGTCGCCTCGCCCACCCTACGACGCCACTCCCGGGGGTCACCACGCGCGAGTCCCATGCAAGGCTCCTTTCCCATACCAAGCAACTCTCGACAGGAAACATCAAATTGCCCCAGCCACGAGCCTTGTGGGCTTGTTGGTCTTCTCCATGCCGGAATGTCTTTTACAGTTACAGATACAACTCGATGGGAAGGATCGGTTTCAGGGTAGCGTGCCACATGCCCATATAGCCGAAGTTGGCGCTGACGGACTATGCAGGTAATAGGCCTCGATTCAGTCTCGCGGTGGAATCGCTCATTTGACACGTAATCATCCCAGCGATACCCATGATTCTGTAAAGATTCGAATTCTGTGAATACACCAAGGCTTTCGTGAAATCCATGTTGACGCATATTATCCGTAGAAGGGCCGTAACAATATCATGAACACATCTTGATCAATATAGTAATGGTATAATACATATATATGCAAAAAAAAGAAAAAGTCAGCGTTAGAAAATAGGTAAGAAAAAAAAGGATAAATAGATAGTGGACAAAAATATCCAAATGAATAGACTAAGAAACAGATACAGACATAATGAAAGATAGGATAATGAAACTATCCCACACACACACACACACACACACACACACACACACACACACACACCACACACCCACACCCACACACATACACATACACACCCACACCCACACACCCACCCACCCACACCCACACACCCACCACACACACCCACCACACCCACACTTAAACCTTCAACATCTCCCTTCCTCCCCCACACACACAAGGAAGCGAGGACTTTCTATGAGACAATGCGGTGTTGCTCGCTTCGAAAGTCTTGTCCTGACAGCTGCTGTGGACTCTATAAACTTGCACACAAAGCTCGATTCCCACACACCCTCAGCGCGGCGGTAAGTGACGGTGGAGAAAACTATACAGATGGTGCTGAATGCGGGATGTATATAATGTGTGTGTATGATGGGAAATGATTTAATTGTTGAAAGAAGACTATTATGATGAGGAGGAACAAACAATCTCTCTCCTCTCTCTCTCTCTCTCTCTCTCTCTCTCTCTCTCTCTCTCTCTCTCTCTCTCTCTCTCTCTCTCTCTCTCTCTCTCTCTCTCTCTCTCTCTCTCTCTCTCTCTCTCTCTCTCTCTCTCTCTCTCTCTCTCTCTCTCTCTCTCTCTCTCTCTCTC
>JACEEZ010020726.1:223977-231477 GCA_016584305.1 Chionoecetes opilio
CAAGATTATGTAGTGTGTGTGTGTGTGTGTGTCTCCCAGCAACACTAGCACTATTCCTACCCTACCCAAGATCCTTTCATCACTGTCATCCCCTTTCACCTCCCTCTTTCCTTCCTTCTCTCCCTCCCTACTTCCCTTCTCCCTATTGTCCTTTCCCCTGCCAAACCCACGACCTTTTCTCCACCCTGTATCCTGCCTCCGGTCCTCCTTGTCAATATCCTCTTCCTCTGCCTCCCCTCTTCCCTGCCTCCCTCTCCCCTGCCTCTCTGTCCCCTGCCTCCCTGCCCTCTGCCTCCCTGTCCCCTGCCTCCCTGTCCCTGCCTCCCTGTCCCTTGGCCCGTCAATGTCACGAAGGAACCAGGGACGCGGGAACAGAGGCGCCGAAAGGACATGTTGACTAAAGAGGCCAAGGTTGATACATATCTAGTGAAGACTGGCAATGGCATAACAAATTCAACACATGGTAAAATTTTCATTAAATCTGTCTTTCTTTACGTTCATGATGTGTTAAAAAAGCATAACTCACTTTTTTTGCCCCTCCAACGCCTACTCGAAAAGGGGGACTTGACTTGAACGAGCATAAAAGGGAGACTTGACGCAGAAAATTCAGACTTTATTGGGGTTGAAAAAAAATAAATGTGGGATATTTGGAAAAAAATTAGGGAAGAGAAAAAATAAAGTAGTTAGTTTTCTAGTTTTTCCTCTTTTAAAACCCTTTGCTAGTTTCCTTCTCCTTATCATTATCTTTCTTATCCTCATTGCAATATATGGTAAAATTTTCATTAAATCTCTGACTCAGACCTGGGTTGGCCAATGAGATCTCCCGGGTCACCCCCTAGATCCGCCGCACTGGGTACCCTACCGATATTTTCGAAAATACCCAGTATCTCAAAAAGCCTCATACAGTTTAAAAAAAAAAGTATTTACATATTGTTTTCTATAAGAACATTTAACTGTTATTTCTCGATTAGTTAAAACTCAATTTCCATTTGCTGTACCCCAAATGAAAGGTCTTGATCTACTGTATGTTTATTACTCAATACATGTTTGACGTAACTATCATAGGTTTTGAGTTATTAATTAGATATTGAGTTATTATGCTATTGAGTTAGATGGATAAATCGAAGTGGGTATACAGATAGCTAGAAAATTGGATAGATGAATTGATAGATACATAAATAGATAGAGAGAGAGAGAGAGAGAGAGAGAGAGAGAGGAGAGAGAGAGAGAAAAGAGAGAGAGAGAGAGAGAGAGAGAGAGAGAGAGGAGAGAGAGAGAGAGAGAGGAGGAGAGAGGAGAGAGAGAGAGAGAGAGAGAGAGAGAGAGAGAGAGAGAGAGAGAGAGAGAGAGAGAGAGAGAGAGAGAGAGAGAGAGAAGAGTAGATTTTCATCCTATCTAGACACTTTGCAAGTACCAACTACAAGGTTATTGACTATACAAAGCGCCGCCACGTCAGCACGAACTAGGCGGACTCGAACCGTGACCGAATGCACAGGACGCTGCACATTGCGAATCACGTCTCTACCAAACCTTGCACCTGACGGGCAAGAGAGAGAGAGAGAGAGAGAGAGAGAGACGAGAGAGAGAGAGAGAGAGAGAGACAGACAAACGCTTACTCACAATCCATCGAACTAGACCAAACTTCCCCACCCCATCTTCCTGCCTCTCACCCACGCAGATCCCCACCCCAGTCAGTCTTGCGCCAACAGCACGACACGGTGACCAAACGGACGTGGGTTGGGAGGAGAGGGGGGGGACGGGGGGGCGGACGGACGTAGGGGCGGACGGGGGGTCGGACGTGGGGCGGACGTGGGGGTGGGGGCGGACGACAGGAAGGGAATACGGAGAGCGACCGTAATCAGCCTCTCTCACCGGGGAGCAAAAGGTCCAATACCTGACGGAGGGCGCAACTCAATCAAGCTAAGTGGAAGGAAGGCCTCTCCCCAACCCCCCAACCCCTACCCCCCACAGCCCCCAAGCTCCCCCACCCCCACTTTCACCAGCCTCCTGATTACCTCCAGTGAAATCGACATTGAACACTTAAGACAACGTTCTGGCAGGGAGAGGTAGAGGAGGAGATAGGGAGAGGCAGGGAAGGGAGGCAGGGAAGGGAGGTCGAGAATGAGGTAGGGAATGAGGTAGTGGAGGTAGGTAGAGGAGGTAGGGACGGTGGACAGTTATAGAAGGATGGGTATGAATGGTAGCGTAGCGTACGTACGGTATTCTTATTGGGATCTGCAAGTCCTAGGGAAAAAAAATAAGGACAGCACAAATACAACGAAATGCAGGAGGTGAAAAAATGGATGTGTTGGAGGGAGATGAGCAGGAGATGTAGGAAGAGGAGGAGGAGGAGGAGGAGGAGGAGGAGGAGGAGGAAGGGGAGGGGAGGGGAAGGAGAAGGGAGAGTGACAGGGGGAGATGAATGAAAAGAGCTAGGGAGAGAGGAGGGAGGGTGGGGGAGAGTGGACGAGGGAGGAGATAAAAATAAGAGAGAAATGAGGATTTGATAGCTAATCCAAGTTGGCTCCCCTTACCTAACGTGAGAGTGCACACACACAACACACACACACACACACACACACACACACACACACACACACAGACACACACACACACACACACACACATACATACATTCATACACACACCTTCAGTACGCAAGGATACTCTGAAAACTTATCATTTACACTAACTAAACGGAAATAAGTGAATTTACTTACGTATATGTATTAAGAGAGAGAGAGAGAGAGAGATGAGAGAGACGAGAGAGAGAGAGAGGAGGAGAGAGAGACGAGAGAGAGAGAGGAGAGAGAGAGAGAGAGAGAGAGAGAGAGAGAGAGAGAGAGAGAGAGAGAGAGAAGAAAAAGAGAGAAAAAGATATCCAGATTCAATAACTTTAGAAGAGGTGACGCGGCAGATGATGTGCTTCGCTTTCCAGTGAATGAAACGAAAAAGTTAAAGGAAAGACTTGTGAAGGACTGTAATGAGAGAGAGAGAGAGAGAGAGAGAGAGAGAGAGAGAGAGAGAGAGAGAGAGAGAGAGAGAGAGAGAGAGAGAGGAGAGAGAGAGAGAGAGTCAGTTTTATGCCTGGATTTCTAACAATAATATCCCTTGTTACCTTATAGCCAAGTCATTGTAAATAAGAATGAGACAACAGAAACATAAGAAGGTTCGTACGGCAATCTATCTCATCTTCAGAACTATCGAGGTATTTGTGAGTGATCGTAACTTTTTCAATCGTATTACTACACATATTGCACGAACGTCGCTGCCAGCCCTTCTATTACTGCTATTACTGTACTATTATTACTGATCTCTCCCCCTCTTCTCTCTCTCTCTCTCTCTCTCTCTCTCTCTCTCTCTCTCTCTCTCTCTCTCTCTCTACAAGCCTCCTTTTAAATAACACCAATCAAGTATAGGCGTCCAGCCTCTGGCCCTTTACTTTTGGCTCAGTTCTTGAGGCTGGAACGTGGCAGCGAGCCACGTTCCCGCCAATTAACTCATTACGCTAATTACTCATTAAGGGCTTGTTCTACGCAATAAGTTTGTTTCACAGACCCCCCTTGATTTTGACAGCACTACTTGCATGTCAAATTTCAGCTCAATCCGATAATATTTAGGAGTAGTTTACGCTAATTACTCATTAAGGGCTTGTTTTACGCAATAAGTTTGTTTCACAGACCCCCATTGATTTTGACAGCACTACTTGCATGTCAAATTTCAGCTGAACCCGACAATATTTAGGAGTAGTTATTCACTTTTTGGCTTAAACTTGGTTCTACGGGTCTTATGGTAAGAAGCTCCCCTCGCTCGCTGCCAAATTATATAGCCTAGCATTATTTTGAGCAATATTTATATCTTTTTAGCATTATTTTTGTATTATGACACAACTTTTTGGTCTGTGATATTTTAATTCTATTTTTGTATTTTATTAGAATTGTAAAGAATAACCACAATTTTAGTGGAAGTAAAATAATTTGAATTTGAATTTGAACTCTCTCTCTCTCTCTCTCTCTCTCTCTCTCTCTCTCTCTCTCTCTCTCTCTCTCTCTCTCTCTCTCTCTCTCTCTCTCTCTCTCTCTCTCTCTCTCATACATGCAAATCAAGTAATCATATTCCACAGCAAAAAAAACAAAAAAAAAATCACACAAAAAAAAAAAAAATAGAGGCAAGAATAAAAAAAAAAATAAAATACTCCAGTTGACACTTTCCATCACGGCAAATATACATTCAATATGACAAATACCAGCCCCAATTTTTCTCTTTACCCTTTTGCTTTACTAATGAAGGGGAGACATGCAGGGGAGGGGGGAGGGAGGGGGGATTGACCTCTCTCTCCACCTGAGCATTCCACCATTCCACTTCCACATGCACAAAAACTTCCTAGAAACGTATAAAAAAAGTTGCTGGTTCTTCCATTTTTTTGAACTCCTGGCGTTGCTATTAGTGATAAGGTTAAGTATTCACACACACACACACACACACACACACACACACACACACACAACACACACAACACACACAAAACACACACCACACACACAACAGTCACACAAAACACACATACAACACACACACACACACACACACACACACACACTGCGTTCTGCTGGTATTACTGCTGCAGGAGGAGGAGGAGGAGGAGGAGGAGGAGGAGGAGGTGGAGGATGAGGAGGAGGAGGAGGAGGAGGAAGAAGCGGGAGGAAGGAAGGTGGTGCGAGCAATGGTGTTTCTTGGAGGGTTAGAAAAAGTCGTGGAAATTTTATAATCAAAGAGGAAATCCGAGTCACTAAATAATGGGCATGTATCGACCATTAAATCTATTGTTATTCTCTCTCTCTCTTTCTCTTTCTCTCTCTCTCTCTCTCTCTCTCTCTCTCTCTCTCTCTCTCTCTCTCTCTCTCTCTCTCTCTCTCTCTCTCGCTCTCTCTCGCAAAAGAAAGAACACGGAACGCCGAGGAAAGTTCTGCGAGGTACTCTGGAGGGAATTTTTATTAAGGCTACGCAGAAGACGAAGGAACACTTTAATGAACTTACTAGTACTTCGCTCTATGTGTAAACTGAACACAACAAAAAAAGTAACATTCCTTTAGATAACTAGGCATAAGAAAGATTACGTCATGGTATTCTCAACGGTCCTTGCAAAGACACACACATACACACACACAACACACACACACACACACACTTCCTTGCCAAGTCTCCTCCTCCGTCGTTAGCCACACACCAAACACTATAACCCACTAACCACTAACCACTAAACCACTAACAAGACCTCACGAAACTGCAGGAGGCTTCTGTTATCAAGGGCGGATCTGCATGTGGGGGCGTTCTTATCTTAACCCATTCACGCCCACATCTTTCCATTAATATATAAAATCGTCTGTTGTTAGCCATTAAATTTCGAAAAGTATCTTAATATATACCAAATTAGCAAGTGAACAAGGATACTCAGCAAGTCATATCTATATAATATTGCTTATATTCACAAAAATCGTCTTATGGTACCCAAATTACAATGATAATTACGTTCTGGGCCTCAAGGGGTTAAGGCGCCGTCTGTAGGCCTTCTGTGTTATCAGCTGAGTTGCAGGAACCGTCGACCCAAAGAGCTCTTGGCACAAAACACAAAACTTGGGGATGTTAAAATTGTGAAACACTTTTAAGGATTTTGCGCGGAGGATAATGCAACCAGGAATTCCCCAAGTAGTAACTGGAGTTTAAGATATTCCTTGGTAGTTTATGGGATATTAGCCGTCTCTGCTTGCTCATTCTCTCTCTCTCTCGCTCTCTCTCTCTCTCTCTCTTCTCTCTCTCTCTCTCTCTCTCTCTCTCTCTCTCTCTCTCTCTCTCTCGATGCGTGTGTTTACTAATGAAACAAGAAAATACACTCGCAATACTAACCACGTGTGTGTGTGTGTGTGTGTGTGTGTGTGTGTGTGTGTGTGTGTGTGTGTGTGTGTGTGTGGTGTGTGTGTGTGTGGTGTGTGGTGTGTGTGTGTGTGGTGTGTGTGTGTGTGTGTGTGTGTGTGTGTGTGTGTGTGTGTGTGTGTGGTGTGTGTGTGTGTGTGTGTGTGTGTGTGTGTGTGTGTGTGTGTGTGTGTGTGTGTGTGTGTGTGTGTGTGTGTGTGTGTGTGTGTGTGTGTGTGTGTGTGTGTGTGTGTGTGTGTGTGTGTTGTGTGTGTGTGTGTGTGTGTGGTGTGTGTGTGTGTGTGTGTGTGTGTGTGTTGTGGTGTGTGGGTGGGTGTTGTTCATGTGTGTGTGTGTTGTGTGTGTGACTTCTCTTCTCTCTCTCAAACACACGCACACACACACACCTGTTTGGTCAAGCGGATAAGATCGTGTGACAAGGCAGGCCTTTGTGCAGTCAGGCGTTCGATCCCCAGTCCCCGCTCACACCCGGGGATTTTTCATTGACAAATTCGAGCGGTTACTGTCCCTCTTGAACAATGGGATGGGTGTGTGTGGTGTGTGAGGCCCCAGCATTACCCTAAGGCTACGGCCATAGTGAACGCCATTTGGTGGGACGGTAGAGGGTGGCGCGCTGCCTGGCGGGTAGAGGCAGGCGGTGCTGTGGCCACATCGGAAAAGGGAAAGAAAAGGAGAAAAAACATAAAAAAAATACTGGAGAAGTACGAGGAAATCAGAGAGAGAGAGAGAGAGAGAGAGAGAGAGAGAGAGAGAGAGAGAGAGAGAGAGAGAGAGAGAGAGAGAGAGAGAGGAGAGAGAGAGAGAGAGAGAGAGAGAGAGCGAGAGAGCGAGAGAGCGAGAGAGAGAGAGAGAGAGAGAGAGAGAGAGGAGAGAGAGAGAGAGAGAGAGAGAGAGAGAGAGAGATATGAAGTTAGTAAGTGAAAGTAAACATGAAGATAAAGAGGAATGGCTGAAATAATGGATGTAGGGAATAAAAGGAGGTGAAGGCAAGTGGAGAGAGGGAAGGGGAGGAGAAGGGAAGGGAAGGAGAAGGGAAGGGAATGGACGGAGAAGGGAAGGGAAGGGAAGGGAAGGGACGGAGAAGGGAAGGGAAGGGAAGGGAATGGAAGGGAAGGGAAGGGAAGGGAAGGGAAGGGGGGAAAGGGAAGGAAAAGGGAAGGGAAGGGAAGGGAAGGGAAGGGAAGGGAAGGGAATGAGGGAAAGGGAAGGGGAAAGGGGAAAGGGGGAGGGAAGGGAAGGGAAGAGAAGGGAAGGAGAAGAGAAGGGAAGGGAAGGGAAGGGAAGGGAAGGGTATGAAGGTCTCTCTAATAGCTGCCAAATCAAGCAGTAAAGCGAATCAAGTTACCAGAGATCTTGCGTGGCGTCTGCAAACTATTTCAATTACTACCCTTACCAGCTTCCAGACTCCCCCCTCTTCTCTCTTTTCTCTCTCTCTCCCCTTTTTCCCCTCTCTCTCTCTCTCTCTCTCTCTCTCTCTCTCTCTCTCTCTCTCTCCTCTCTTCCTTAGCTTATTCTCTCCATTCTTATTTATTATCATTCCTCCTTACCTCTCTTCTTCATCTTTCTCTC
>JACEEZ010020726.1:236477-238977 GCA_016584305.1 Chionoecetes opilio
TCTGTCCTACTCGCCAAGCTTCCTCCTTTTCCCCCCCTTTCTTACTCACCTTTTCCTTTGTCCTACTCCCCAAGTCCCTCCTCTTCCTCCCCCTCCCTTCCCTGACCGGAAATTCCCTCTGTTTACTCAAAAATTTTTTTTCGGCCAATCAAGGGGCCCCTCCTTCCTCCTTTACCCTCTACCTCTCCTCTTTACAATTTACTCTCCATCTACTACTCTTTTTTCTACTATTTTTTTTTTTTTTTAACACTTAAAACACTCAATTTACCCCCAGCTTTTATTTGGCGGGACCCAAGCCCCACCTGCTAGACTTCACCAAACCCTTTCAACTACCTAAATACTTACATTTACTAACACATATACTACTATCTTACTACTCATACAAAACTACACATTTCACATACGGCTATTACATATATATAACTACAATACTTTATATACATTACTCTAACTATACTACTACTCTATACTACTACTACACACACTTACTTTACCACTACTACTAATACTATACTACTACTACCTACTACTACTCTACATCATATACCCACTCACTTACTATACTAATTCTACTACTACACTACTACTACTACTACTACTATACTCTATACTACTACTACTATCTATTATATACTACATACTACTACTATCTCTCATATTTCATTTCAAAATGTTATCCTAGCAGGACCCGTTGGCTCCCCTAGAGCTGGACATGAAACCCACCGGTGGACTTGAATAGCCTGTACGAACTTCCTTTTTTTTCGATTTATTAAAGATAGTTTAAAAAGAAAAAAGTGATTTTTCTTTATTTTTGGTCGACACATAAAATTTTTTTTTTAGAGCACAGGAAAGATCTGGGCGTGAAGGGGTTAAGGATAAAGTGTCTGGGAAAAAAAATCAGGGGTACTCTCAGTGGCGCCGGCAGGAAATGTTGAGTGGTGGGGTCGCCAAGGCTGGACGCAGCACTAGAGTGGGGTGGCCATGGCATAATCATTTCAATAAAAGGTTAAATTTTCATTGAATCTCACACAGATCTCGGGTGGCCACCAATGAGACCACCCCTGGCCACCCCTGGATCCGCCACGGGTACGTAGGCGCCGTAACGCCACCGTAACCCCCCCGTCACGCTCCCAACACTGCCATCTGTGCGAGGTGAAGGGAACTGAGTGAGGCGGGAATGTCGTGGCGTCAGGCAGACTTTAATATGTGTGTGTGTGTGTGTGTGTTGGGTGTGTGTGGTGTGTGTGTGTTGTGTGTTTTTGTGTGGTGTTGTTGTGGGTGTTGGGGTGTGTGTGTGTGTGGTGTGTGTTTTTTTGGGTGTGTGTGTTTTGGTGTGTGTGGGGGGGTGTGGGGGTGTGTGGTCACCCCACCCCCCCCCTGGGAGCCCCCAAACAATTTAAAAAACAAAGAGAAAGTTTATTTAATCTTTCCCTTTTTGTGGGACTTTAAACTCGTAACCCTTTTCCCCCCTTTTTTTTTCCCTCCCTTTTTCCCTTTCCCCCTTTTCCCTCCCCCCTTTTCCTTTCCTTTCCCTTTTTCCCTTTCCTTCCCTTTCCCCCCTCCTTCCTTTCCCCCCTTTCTTTGTCTTTTTCTCCCATTCCCCTTTTTTTTCCTCTCCCTTTTTTTCTTCCTCTCCCCCCCTGGTTTTTGAGAGAGCGTGCGTTATTACATATTTTTTTCCCTTGTCTTGTGTTCCCGCCAGATTTTTTCTTTACGCAGGCGTAACTTACTCATTTTCCCGATTCTTTTTCCTGTATGTATTTTTCCGTTAGTCTTCCCTTTTTCGTCTCTTCCCATCACAAAAAAACAACAACAAAACAACACAATACAAATACAACAACAACAACACACCTACTCCCATACTTACTACTACTACATACTACTACCATATCCTACTACTACTACTACAAAAAAGCCACTAATACATACCACACACACTTTCCACTCTACACTATACTACTATACTACTACTACTACCCCCTAATACTCTTACTATACTATACTACTACTACTATACTACTAAAACTACTACTATACTACTTACTACAAATACTACTACCACTATACTAAACACTAAACACTACTATATACTCTCTACATACCACTACAATACTATTTCACTCTACTACTACTAAAAATTTACTAAAATACTACTTTTCTACTACTACTATACTCTATACTACTAACGTCCATGATATTCTTCTTTAATTTTCGATTGATTTTCTTTTACTTTTCCTCAATTCTCTAAAACAAACAACCCCCTATTTAAAACCTACTCCCTCCACTCTCCCATCCCTTCCCTAATAAAACCCCCCCCTACACACACACCACACAACACACACTCTTTTTTCCTTTATTTACTTTCTCTTTTTCTCTTTTTTACTTCATTTTTCCAACAAAAAAATTAAGAAAAAAGGGAAAATAAAAAAAAAAAAAAAAAAAAGAGGAAAAAAAGGGGAAGAAAGGGGAGGGGGGGGGGGAGGAAGGAGGAGGAAGGGGG
>JACEEZ010020726.1:246477-248977 GCA_016584305.1 Chionoecetes opilio
TCCTATTCCATTAAAAAAAGATAAAAAAACACATATAAAGCTTTATCTCTAATTCTCTACCATTATCTATTCAAATATAATTGCTGATCCCAACTTTTCCTTATTTATATTTGTACTTTTTTTTTTTTTAAAATTAGTAGGGGGGGGGGGGTGTTCGTGGTGGGGGGAAGGGAGTTAGTGGTTGGGAAAGGGGATGGGTGTTGGTGGTTGGGGAAGTACTTATCAGGTATGTTTTTATAGAGAGTACACCTGAACCCATCTGTAAGAACGCAACTCACCTGTAATATTATAAAAGGGTCACGTATCTTTAACAATGAACTAAAAGCGTCCTTATTGTTGCTTTCTCAGTTTAAATGGAATAAAATTAAAAGAAAAAAAGTATCTAATGTATGAATATGTATGCTGTTTTGCCTCATCCATGGCGTTTATAGAAGAGTTATCGGTCAATTTATAGTTTCACCCAACCAAAGATTTTCTGATGCGCCTTATGTTTTTCTGGTGTGTTTTATGGGTTTTGAATGAATCTGCTAACTGTTTCTGTCGCAATTAAAAACACAAAAAAACAAAAAAAACTAAACCTAACCTAACCTTTACCTAACCCAACCTAATCTTTACCTAACTTTAAAAAAACCAAAAAAAAACCTAACCTTTATCTACCTTAAAAAAAAAAAAAAAAAAAAAAAAAAAAATTGCGACAGAAACGCTTAGCAGATTCATTCAAAACACATAAAAACACACCAGAAAAACATAAGGCGCATCAGAAAATCGTTGGTTGGGTGAAACTATAAATTATCCGAATGATCTATGGCAGAGCAACCATCTCCTTTGTCACTTCATTCTAAAAAGAGACACACAACGTACCCTCCACGTGGCACCACTCTTGGCGTGGTACAATAATGGTACGAAAAAATATACTAAATAACTTAAAAGCTTTTCCATTTAGTTTTGTCTCGCGTAATTTCCTTTACTTGGTTCCGTCTTGGTCCTCTTACCACTAGAGACTTTTTTTCATTCCATTTTATCACATTTAAAGTGGGAAAGCAAGGCATATCAAGGATGGTTTTAGTTTATTGTAAGAAATACGTGAAATTGTTATGATATTACAGGTGAGTTGCATTCTTACAGGTGTGTTCAGGTGTGCTCTCGACAAAAACACATGATTAATAATATAATAGAAAAGGGAGAAAAAGGGCAGAAATATAGAAATAAGGAAAATACTGAATATACTAGAGGAAGAGTAGAAGGAGGGTATGCTGTTTTGCCTCGTCCATGTTGATCATAGAAGTGTTATCCATGGCAAAGCAACTATTTCCTTTGCTATTTCATTCTAAAAAGACACCCAACGTACCTCCATCCACGTGGCCACTCTTGGCATGGTACAATAATGGTACGAAAAAATATACTAAATAACTTAAAAGCTTTTCCATATTTTTTTGTCTCTCGTAGTTTCCTTTACTTGGTTCCGTCTTGGTCCTCTTACCACTAGAGACTTTTTTTCGTTCCATTTTATTGCATTTAAAGTGGGAAAGCAAGACATATCAAGGATGGTTTTAGTTTATTGTAAGAAATACGTGAACTTTTTATGATATTACAGGTGAGTTGCATTCTTATCTATTCTTATTTATCATATAATATAAAAACTTTGCATAGGTATGGCATTCTTATTTATCATATTTTATACAGTGCATAGATGGCATTTTTTATCTATTATATAATTGCATAGGTAGGCATTCTTATTTATCATATTATTATACATTGCATAGGTAGGCATTCTTATTATCTTATTTATTATACATTGCATAGGTGTGTTCCAGTGTGGCCCTCGATGCAAACACACATGATAAGAAATATAAGAAATAAGATAAGTGAGTGAAATAAGATAAGATATAAGAAAAGAGAGGATAAAAGATAGAACTAGGGGGGGGGGCACTCAGTAGAGCGCATCCCTCCGCCCGAATATTTCTCGATGACGGGGGTGCGAGCGGCGGGGTGGGAGGGGTGGGGGGGGTCCAACATGGTGAATTTTTACCCAGATACGATGAAGTTACGTGAAAATCTAGTTTACCATAGCGTGTCCTAAGGCCTCAGTGATCCCTAGAGCGCTAAAACAGAAAACGGAATATTTTTACCCAAACCAAAAAAAATAATAGGAAACATATTTCATCAATTGGTTACCATGGCAACAGTTGTGATTCGATTTCATCCAAAATTAAATCAGTTCTTCCTTATACCAAATAGACTTAGTATACCAAGTTCGACCTAAATCTATTCGTAACTTTTTGAGAAATCCTGTACACTAACAAACAAACAAACAAACAAACAAACAGACAGACATATCGAGGTGAAAACATAACCTCCCTCTAACTTCGTTGGCGGAGGTAAATATGGAAATAGTGAAAAATACTGAATGCAAGAGGAAGAATAAAAGTAGGTTACAAAAGTCCCATTGGAAAGTAAGGATAAACAGGGGAGCAAAAATAGATAAAGGGTTTTGTTACGA
>JACEEZ010020726.1:253977-256091 GCA_016584305.1 Chionoecetes opilio
TCTTCTGCATATCGTATACACTTACTCGAGATTATGAAATAACCACAGGAGGTTTAGAAAAACTGACCCAACCATCATCTTCATGACACATTGATGCACATCATAAGCAAAAAAGATCTACGAAAACCTTTTTGTGTATTCTAGAAAATATAGCAAAAAGAAATGGTGTATAAACATTTTTCTCACTTCTTTGTCTTCAACTCGCTGCAATTTTTCGAGTATCGTTCCCATTGAATTTTTGATCACAGATAAGGAAAAGACCAGGAAAGCCTAACCTGCCCTATCCGTAACCTAACGTAACCTGCCCTATCCGTAACCTAACGTAACCTGCCCTATCCGTAACCTAACGTAACCTGCCCTATCCGTAACCTAACGTAACCTGCCCTATCCGTAACCTAACGTAACCTGCCCTATCCGTAACGTAACGTAACCTGCCCTATCCCTAACCTAACGTAAGCTGCCCTGACGTGTTCAAGAGTAAACGCCACATACTCTTACAGAAAACAGGAGTATGGTATCGGGCCTGCCCGCCCAATATGAAACCTGCTGAATAGTGGCGGCCAATGCCGACGCTCACATTTTGCTCGTCGGCATCCTGTCCACACCAAAGCCATATAAAGTACTTTATATGGCTTTGGTCCACACTGCCACTTTTGAGTGACGAACACTCGATTGACGGGAAGCGGCGACGGTGATGAGTGGTGGTGTGGACGGGGCTTAGGCCGCCACCCTCGCCCTTTCCTTACACCTTTCTGGCTTTGCACATTCTTAACTCTTTGTTTTCGTCTGCTTCATCCATTGAATCTTCTTTCCTACTTCTTCCTTGCATGAAGTCTCTCTCTTACTTTTCTTCTTTTTTTTACTCCCAATACAGACCTGCCCCCCCCCCCCCCCCTTCTCTTCCCCCACACCTGTTGTCCCCTCATTTCTCAGCCGCAGGTAAAGGGAAAAGGGAAAATACAAGTGGAGGAAAAATGATACTGGCCGTCACGCCTTTTTACGCATCGGTTTTTTTTTTTTTGCAATTTGACACCACCTGATTTTTTTTTTCAATATACTTTTTTTTCGTTTTTGATATTTTTTTTACAGATTCGATATTTTCCTAAACTCGATTTTTCTTCCTCCTATTTGATATCTTTTTCCGTCATTTTTTTTTCCAATTTGAGTTTTTTTTCCTTATCATATTTTCTTTTTCTTACTCAAACTTTTCACTAATTCACTTTTGTTTCTATTTCGATTTATATTTTTTTCCTCATTTCATTATTTTATTCAACATTTAACATTAACTTTTTTTTTCACACATTCCATTATTTACTAATCAACATTTTACCATTAATTATTTTTCCACATTCCATTATTTTATTCAACATTTAACATTCACTTTCTTCCTACAAACATTCCATTATTTTATATTCAAAATTTTACCATTAATTATTTTTCCACATTCCATTATTTTCATTCAACATTTTACGATTTTTTTTGACAACTATTTACTATTTTTGCTTTTTTTTTCACCATTCCATTATTATTATTATTTTCATTCAACATTTTACGATTTTTTTGACAACTATTTACTATTTTTGCTTTTTTTTCACCATTCCATTATTTTCATTTCAAAATTTTTCTTTTCACTTTTTTCACATTCCATTTATTTTCATTCAACATTTTTCACATTCCATTTATTTTCATTCAACATTTTACGATTTTTTTGACAACTATTTACTATTTTTGCTTTTTTTTTCACTATTCCATTATTTTCTCATCAAAATTTTACCATTCACTTTTTTCACACATTCCTATATTTCTTCTCTCCCCTTAATTAAACATTCCTATCAACACCATTCCCTTTTTCAATCTTAATCACCCCATCATTCTATTTTTCATCAGCCTTACTCAACAACATCATTATAATTTACACCTTATTAAGTTTCTCATTATTCATTTTTTTTAACCAATCTACGAACAAAAAACCTCGAATCCAATAATCTTTTCCCTCATCTTTTCCAATCTTTTCCTCCTCCATAACCAAACAGAAAAGGAAAGAAAAGAAGATTTGTCACGTATGGAGAGAGGAGAGAGAGAAGAGAGAGAGAGAGAGAGAGAGAGATATGTAG
>JACEEZ010020726.1:257055-264555 GCA_016584305.1 Chionoecetes opilio
GGGCCCAGAAAAACTAGGGGTTAGGAATTTCATTCGCTATTTTTTTATTACTTCTAAAAAAGCGATGATAGGGATTATTTTTTAATATTCAGAACAAAGTTAATATACATTACCGAAATACAACAGGCTGAATCTAAGATACAAAATTAAAAACAGACTTAAACTTTAAATTTGCAGTCTTATTGCTATATAAACATGTAAGTATAATTACCATGGAACAGACTTTGAGATCATAATGGCTAGGTTATCTATAAGGATTAAAGTATGATATACTACACCTATAAGTCTGATAATTGTAGACTTATCTGGTATGAGTTAAAATGGTACTTCCAGCTTTGTAACATTATTTAGAGTCAATAAGAATTGTAGAGATTACAACCAGTACAATGACTGTCTTGAGCAACAGCCAGGGAGTGCCGGACGGGGCGAGTGAGAAGGTGCGTGTTGGTAGTGGTGATGTCCGAGGTCTTTCCTCCTCCTCCTTTTTGATTCTGGCTTCTGATCACTTCTTGTTGATCCTATACTTTATGTGACAACTAGCATTTTGTCTGTGACCTACTTTGAGAGTGCAAGGTGTTCATGGGTCTCACGGTGAAACAGAGGAGGAAAGATAAACGTATAATTATATATACATTACATAGATATTAATGTATGTTTATAATGTTTCTAAAAATACACTGATTCTTTTGATGTTAAGTACAATGCACCTCTCCTGTATGGAAGTTATAATACGTGGGGACGCTTGTTTGATAATTAGGTGTAATTCATAGTAAATGTTATGGAATTAATATATGGTTAGGAGTGATAACTGACTGACGCCAATGGTTTCACAATTTTTCATTAAAAACATTCATCATTTAAACCCAATTATTTTTCCAGTTTATACGGGGTAGGTTAAAATCTCCACATATAATTGTATCGTTATTATTGTTGACAACTGAATTTATCTCGTCATAGAGGAGGCAATCGACAGGAGGAGGAGGAGGAGGAGGAAAAGGAGGAGGAGGAGGAGGAGGAGGAGGAAGAGAAGGGGGAGGAGGAGGAAGAGGAAGGGGGAAAGAGGGAGGAGGAGGAGGAGGGGAGGAGGAGGAGGAGGAAAGAAAAGAGGGAATGATGGTGGGAAAAAGCGTGATGGAGTAAATGAGAGAGAGAGAAGATAGATAGATAGATAGAGAGAGAGATGAGAGAGAGGAGAGACGAGAGAAGAGAGAGAGAGAGAGAGAAGAGAGAGAGAGAGAGAGGAGAGAGAGCGAGAGAGAGAGAGAGGGGAGCCAATAAAGGAAACAAGGGCAGATATGGGACGTTTCCAAAATAGATAACCAATCTCTCTCTCTCTTCTCTCTCTCTCTCTCTCTCTCTCTCCTCTCTCTCTCTCCCCTTCTACCCTCCCTCTCTCTTCCCTTAAATGACATGTAAACAAAGTACGTAAGGTAATGGACAAGGAAAGAAAGAAAAAAAGAAGAAAAAAAGAAGAAAGAAAGAAAGAATGCACGAAGGAAGGAAGGAAGGGAACGAAGAAGAATTGCAAGGAAAGAAAAACAAAACAAAAAAGACAGAAAGGGAAGGAGAGAGAGAGAGAAGAAAAAGGGGAAGCAGAGGAGAGAGAGGGGAGAGGGAGGAGAAGAGAGGAGAGGAGAGAGAAGAGGAGAGATGGGGAGAGAGGAGAGAAGGAGGAAGAGAGAGAGAGAGAGAGAGAGAAAGTGAAGCAAGA
Source organism: Chionoecetes opilio (assembly GCA_016584305.1). NCBI lineage: Eukaryota > Metazoa > Arthropoda > Malacostraca > Decapoda > Majidae > Chionoecetes > Chionoecetes opilio. The sequence continues at coordinate 258,767 of JACEEZ010020726.1, forward strand.
TAAATAAGAACACCAAGAAATGCAAATGTAAATACAGAAAATAAGTAAATAGCAAATAATTGTAAATTGTAAATATATTGTAAGATTGTATACGTATAAATTATAAGTCATAAGAGCAACAAACAGACAGACACACACACAGGCGTTCCCTCGGGGGGCCCGTGGGTGCCGGGGGTCCTCGGGGGGGAGTGACTCACTCCTCGGCAAAAAGGATCTCCTTGTTTTTTCAGCAAGCAACTGGGAGCGAGAAAAACATGGACGCAGACGCCACAGGACACCGAACTTCTTAGAAGCTGTTTTAGCAAGAGATGAAATGTGAGAATTCCCGTTCGGATTTTTAGATTGTCCTAGATTGGATAGTCCTGGACTGTTCATTGTAGAGGCGGGAGACAGTGGAGTGTTGTTGAAGAAGAGTGGAGGGTTGTGTGGAGTGTTGTGTGGAGAGGTTAGTCCTAGACTGTTCATTGTAGAGGCGGGAGACAGTGGAGTGTTGTTGAAGAAGAGCGGAGGGTTGTGTGGAGAGGTTAGTCCTGGACTGTTCAATGTAGAGGCAGGAGACAGTGGAGTGTCGTTGATGAAGAGTGGAGTGTTGTGTGGTAGGCTGTGTGGAGTGTTGTGTGGAGAGTTGTGTGTCAGGCTGTGTCGCGTAGATGGTGTCCTGCAGCTGCTCCTCCGTGAGGCAGGCCAGCAAGCGCCGCGCCTGCTCCGCCACCTGGCGCAGGGAGGGCCGCGCCTCGGGCTGCTCCCGCATGCACGCCGCCGCCAGGGGCGTCAGCAGCGGGGTGAGCAAGGGGTGTTCGGAGCTGTGGCACACGGAGCCAGCATCACCCCAAACGCTGAACACGTCGCTGGACGGGTGCAGCGGCTGCCCTTCCCCCAGCTCCGGCGACCTGAAGAAGGCAAAGTCCTGCCCTCCAGGTCTCGAGGGATGCCAAACAGCTCAAAGTAAAGCTGTCCTCGAAGTCTGGGGGGCGACCCCGAAGTCCCAAAAGGTGGACACAAGGGCTGGAGGAGGGTGCCGCTCACACAGATGTTGTCCGACTTGATGTCATTGTGGACAAAACCCTGAGGTGCCCTCATCCAGCCGCCCCGGCCACGCCCTCCACCACGCGCAGGGAAGTGCCCACGCTGCACGAGTCTGGCAGTAGCGGTAGAGGGGCACGCCGGCGTAGTCCCATGATGACTTGAGGGGCGTCCCGGTCTCAGGGCGTGGAGGCGGGCGCGCCCCCCCGCCCTCCAGCTCCAGGGCCACGCGCGCCTCCCCAGGAGGCCGGCGGGGTCCGTGCCCTCCATCATGGTCTTCTTGACGGCGTCTCTGCCCCTGAAGGTGACCCAAAATCCACGGTGCCGAAGGAGCCCTCGCCGAGGGCTTGTGACCGGGAGGTCAGAACAACTCCTACCCCGGACAGCACCTCGCCCCTGCGTCACCCCGTACTGCTGGAAGTCCTCCCGGACGCTGCTTTCGTCCTCCAGCACTCCAAGGCAGCCCACGAGGCCTCCACTGCGGGCTATTCCTCGCCTTCGCACTCTGAAGGCTGACGCCCCGATTGCCTTCAGGGAAAACCTTCATGCGATGCTGAGGTCCCTGGTGTGAGACTCTTCAGGAATCTCAGTGCAATCCATTAGACGGTCATCTCTAACTTCTTTGACTACACCAGAACCTGTCAAACACCCAGGGCTCGCAATATTAAGGATCTTTTTTTTATAAAAAAGAAGAGCTTGGAGTTAGCGGCGGTGGGTTCCAAGATGAGCATGGGTGGTGACGGGAGTCGAGGTGAGCTTGGGGTTGAGAAGATAGAACTTTGGGGTGGTAGAGGCGCAATTCCCCCTTCATATATCCATTCAAAATGAACCTTACGTTGTGTGTACAGATTCTCCTTTTTTCTCATTCCCGTACGCCTGATAACTACACTACGGGGTGTGGCGAGACCCTTTCTGCTCTTAGCGGCTAGGGTTTACACACACACACACAACACCACACACACAACCCCACAAAACACACACACACCCCACACACACCACAACACACACACCACACACACACACAACACACACACCATAACAACACAAAACAAAAATCGAGGCGAGCAAGCATGGACGGAGCGCGGCAAAACGCGAAAATGTCCATATACTACTGTGAGGGATGATCACACACACACACACACACACACACCCCACACACACCACACACAACACTCCACACAACTGGGTGCTATAGCCCTTTGGTCCGGCTTATCCCTCCACCTAGAGCTGCGGGGCTTCTCATCCTATTTTCCCCAGTTTTTAACAAGTGTAATGCCGTGCGCTGGCGTTAGATGTAACAGTAGGACTGAGAAGGGATTCAAATTGTACATATTCCTGCAACCTTGAAAAAAGGAGTTTAGGATAAACAAAGTCAGTCGTTTGGGGTCGGGACAACTCCCGTGCTATTTTTTGTGTGAGTTATGTTTTATTGTTGTGTTGTCAGACGTAAACATAAGAAACCTTTTCGAAGCTTTCCAAAAGCTGGGGGATAGAGACCCCACGTGGTAGTTCCTGGTAGACATAATTATACAACCCCCCACATCCACTGTCTGCCTTCCAATATTGTTGTAGTCCTTCTTTTAATCTCCCTATCGTCTCTGTCTAACTACCCGATAAAGGATTCTTTCAGTGTAAAGGTGTTAAAGGTCACTCCTATTTGCCTGTAAGTTAGTTGAAATAAAAGATAGACGAGGATTAAGATGAAATCCATGGCGCTTTTAGTAAAGTTAGGCCGAGGAAACTTGTTAGGATATTTCATTCGCTTTATAGTTTTTTCTTTTACAAAGCTGATGATTTGTGATAATCTTTAATATCCAACACAAAGTTAATATACATTACCGAAATACAATACAGGCTGAATCTAAGATACCAATTAAACCCGACTTAAACTTTAAATTTGACAGGTCTTATGCATATAAACATGTAAGTATAATTACCATGGAACAGACTTTGAGATCATAATGGCTAGGTTATCTATAAGGATTAAAGTATGATATACTACACCTATAAGTCTGATAATTGTAGACTTATCTGGTATGAGTTAAAATGGTACTTCCAGCTTTGTACACATTTATTTAGAGTCCAATAAGAATTGTACAGATTACAACCAAGTACAATGACTGTCTTGAGCACAGCCAGGGAGTGCCGGACGGGGCGAGTGAGAGGTGCGTGTTGGTAGTGGTGATGTCCGAGGGCTTCTCCTCCTCCTCCTCGTGATTCTGGCTTCTGATCACTTCTTGTTGATCCTATACTTTATGCTGACAACTAGGCATTTGTCCTGTGACCTACTTTGAGAGTGCAAGGTGTTCATGGGTCTCACGGTGAAACAGAGGAGGAAAGATAAACGTATAATTATATATACATTACATAGATATATAATGATATGTTTATAATGTTTCTAAAAATACACTGATTCTTTTGATGTTAAGTACATGCACCTCTCCTGTATGGAAGTTATAATACGTGTGACGCTTGTTTGATAATTAGGTGTAATTCACTAGTAATAGTTATGGAAGTTAATATATAGGTTAGGAGTGATAACTGACTGACACCAATGTTTCACAATTTTTCATAAAACATTCATCATTAAACCCAATTATTATTCCAGTTTATACGAGGTAAGGTTAAAATCTCCACATATAATTGTATCGTTATTATTGTTGACAACTGAATTTATCTCGTCATAGAGGAGGCAATCGACAGGAGGAGGAGGAGGAGGAGGAAAAGGAGGAGGAGGAGGAGGAGGAGGAGGAAGAGAAGGAGGAGGGGAGGAGGAGGAGGAGGAGGAGGAGAAGGGAGGAGGAGAGGAGGAGGAGGAGGAGGAGGGGGAAGAAAAGAGGGAATGATGGTGGGAAAAGACGTGATGGAGATAAATGAGAGAGAGAGAGAGATAGTTTAGATAGAAAAAGAGAGAGAGAGAGAGAGAGAGAAGAGAGAGAGAGAGAGAGGAGAAGAGACGAGAGAGAGAGAGAGAGAGAGGGGACAATAAAGGAAACAAGGGCGATATGGGACGTTTCCAAAAATAATAACCCAATCTCTCTCTCTCCTCTCTCTCTTCTCTCTCTCTCTCTCTCTCCTTTTTCTCTCTCTCTCTCTTCCCTTAAATACATGTAAACAAGTACGTAAGGTAATGGACAAGAAAGAAAAAAAAAAAAAGAAAAAAAGAAAGAAAGAAAGAAAGAATGCACAAGGAAAGGGAAAGGAAGGGAACGAAAAAGAATTTGCAAGGAAAGAAAAACAAAACAAAAAAGACAGAAAGGGAAGGAGAGAAAGGGGAGAGAGAGAGGAGAGGGGGGAAAAGAGAAGAAAGAGAGAGAGGGGAGGAGAGAGAGAGAGAGGAAGGGGAGAGAGAAAGGAAGGAAGATAAATAAAAAACACCAAGAAATGCAAACGTAAATACAAAAAATAAGTAAATACAAATAATTGTAAATTGTAAATATATTGTAAGATTGTATACGTATAAATTATAAGTCATAAGAGCAACAAACAGACAGACACACACACAGGCGTTCCTGGGGGGGCCCGTGGGTCCCGGGGGTCCTCGGGGGGAGTGACTCACCCCTCGGCAAAAAGGATCTCCTTGTTTTTACAGCAAGCAAATGGGGCGAGAAAAACATGGACGCAGACGCCACAGGACACCGAACTTCTTAGAAGCGTTTTAGCAAGAGAGAATGTGAGAATTCCCGTTCGGATTTTTAGATTGTCCTAGATTGGATAGTCCTGGACTGTTCATTGTAGAGGCGGGAGACAGTGGAGTGTTGTTGAAAGAAGGGGGGAGGGGTGTGTGGGTGTTGTGTGGAGAGGTTAGTCCTGGGTGTTCATGTAGAGGCGGGAGGCAGTGGAGTGTTGTTGAAGGAAGAGGGAGGGTTGTGTGGATTTTAAAGGTTAGTCCTAGGACTGTTCATGTAGAGGCGGGAAGACAGTGGAGTGTGTTGAAGAAGAGTGGAGGGTTGTGGGAGTGTTGTGTGGAGAGGGTTAGGGGCCGGACCCCGGTTCCTGTGAGGCAGGAGAAGGGGTGTCGTATGGGGGAGTGGGGTTGTGTGGCTAGGCCGCGGGGTGGGTGGAAGGGGTGTTCGGGCTGTGGCAAGGAGGTGCTCCCCCCGCCCTCCGGAGGCAGGCCAGCAGCGGGCTGCTTTCCCCCCACTCCGGCGGGAGGGGGGGCCCCCCCCTGGAGGCAGCACCGCGCCCCAGGCTCGAGGGGGGGGAACAAGGGGTTTGGAAAGCTGTCCCGGAGCCGGGGGCCAAACCCCCAAGTAACAGTGGGCACGGCTGGAGGCGGGCCCCTTTCCCGAGTTCCGGGCGACCTGGGAAGCAAAGGGGCCTCTTCCTCCAGGTCCCAGGGTCCAACCCCGCCAAAGTGAAGCTGCCGAGTCTTTGGAGGCGACAAATAAGAGGGGCACGGCGGACGTCACCCATGTACGACTATTGTCAGGGGCCCCTTGAGGGCCCTTAAGCCGGGGGCCCCCGGCCCCCGCCCTCCACCCAGAAGGCCCACGCGCGCTCCCCAGGAGGCCGGGGGGGCCGCCCGTAGTCCATGGGTGACTTGAGGGCGTCCTGCCCCCAAGGGGCCTAGTCCAGGGCCGCGGGCCCCCCGGGGCTTAACCGGGGTCAGGGCCACCCACTCCCACAGGACCCTCCGTGCCCTCAGCCACGGGGCCCGCCCTGGAAAAATCCCTCCAAAGGACGCCTGCTTGTCGGCATCCCAGCAAATCCAGGCAGCCCCACGGAAGGCCTTCCAAATGGCCCCCTATCCTTCGGCCTTNGTA
>JACEEZ010020728.1:0-41889 GCA_016584305.1 Chionoecetes opilio
GGATTCAGCACCCAAAACTACTAAAACAGTGTCAGACCTAACTCAACAAAAATTTGTTCCCAGTGATAATTATCCGACTTGGGACATAGAAGAAAAAAGTCGGTTGTTTGGACAAGTCGGATGTTTGGGAGGTGGATGTTGGGAAATTTGTGTAGCTCCGAAACTAAACCATAGGATTTCTTGATCAGAATCAGCCTCGTGACTGCGTCAAGAGAGTTCATTGGAACATTGGGATAATTGGTATCAGCCATTACGCACGCTTACCCCATATTATTGTCCGACATCGGAAAAATGGGACTTATGTAACATTCCTCCTCGGGAACTAACTCGTTCGTACGTCGGGGAATTTCTCTATGGTTATCCAAATTCCCAAATTGCACCCCTTTTGTAGTATATCTGATGGTAAAAGTATGTTTAGAATTTGTGCCAAACTCAAAGAATCTATTATTCATCTATATTTTCTTTAATGCAATGCCTACCTGCAGTAGCCTCTATCACCTGTATTTTAAGTTCATTCCAAGTGTTACTTCTAGGGGCAAACCAAGACTTCTTGGTGCTACTGGTAGGGGCAACCAAGACTCTTGTGCTACTTGTAGGGGCAAAACGAAGACTCTTGGTGCTACTTGTAGGGGCAAAACCAAGACTCTTGGTGTACTTGTAGGGGCAAAACCAAGACTTCTTGGTGCTACTTCTAGAGGCAAACCAAGGACTTCTTGGTGCTACTTCTAGGGGCAAACCAAGACTTCTTTGGTGCTACTTCAGGGGCAACCAAGACTTTTGGTGACTTGTAGAGGGACAAACCAAAGACTTCTTGGTGCTACTTGTAGGGGCAACCCAAGGACTTCTTGGTGCTACTTGTAGGGGCAAACAGACTTCTTGGGTACTTCTAGTGGCAAACAAAGAATTCATTGGTGCTACTTGTAGGGGCAAACCAAGAACTTCTTGGTGCTACTTGTAGGGGCAAACCAAGACTTCTGGTGCTACTTGTAGTGGACAAACCAAGACTTCTGGTGCTACTGTAGGGGCAACCAAGACTTCTTGGTGCTGCTTCTAGGGCAAAAACCAAGACTTCTTGGTGCTACTTGTAGGCAAACACAAGGACTTCTTGGTGCTACTTGTAGGGGCAACCAAGACTTTTGGTTACTTGTAGGGGCAAACAAGATTCTGGGTGCCTACTTGTAGGGGCAAAAACCAAGACTTCTTGGTGCTACTTGTAGGGGCAAACCAAGACTTCTTGGTGCTTACCTGTAGGGGCAAAAACAAAGATTCTGGTGCTACTGTAGGGGCAAACCAAGAATTCTTGGTGCTACGTGTAGGGGCAAACCAAGACTTCTTGGTGCTACTTGTAGGGGCAAACCAAGACTTCTTGGTGTCTATTGTGGGGCAAACCATAGACTTCTTTGGTGCTACTTGTAGGGGCAAACAAGACTTCTTGGTTGCTACTTGTAGGGGCAAACAAAGACTTCTTGGTGCTGCTTCTAGGGGCAAAACAAGACTCTTGGTGCCTACTTGTAGGGGCAAACCACGACATCTTGGTCTCACTTGTAGGGGCAAAACCAAGACTCTTGGTGCTACTTGTAGGGCAAACCAAGACTTCTTGGTTCGTTGCGCCATACTTGTTAGGGGCAAAACCACGACTTCTTGGTGCTGCTTCTAGGGCAAACCAAGACTTCTGGTGCTACTTGTAGGGGCCAAACAAGACATCTTGGTGCTACTTGCTAGGGCAAACCAAGGACGTCTTGGTGCTACTTGTAGGGGCAAACCAAGACTTCTGGTGATACTTGTAGGGGCAAACCAAGACTTCTTGGTGTACTTGTAGGGGAAACCAAAGACTTCTTGGTGCTACTTGTGGGGCAAAACCAAGACTTCTTGGTGCTTCTTTAGGGGCCAAAACCAAGACTTCTTGGTGCTACTTTGTAGGGGCAATAACCAAGACATCTTGGTGCTACTTGTATGGGCAAAACCAAGACTTTCTTGTGTACTTGTAGGGGCAAAACAAGAATTCTGGTGCTATTGTAGGGGCAAACCAAGACTTCTTCGGTTGCTATTGTAGGGGCAAACCATAGGACTTCTTGGTGCTACTTGTAGGGGCAAACATAGTGACTCTTGCGTGTACTTGTAGGGGCAAACCAAGACTTCTTGGTGTGCTGCTTCTAGGGCAAACAGACTGCTTGGTGCTACTGTAGGGGCAAACCAAGACTCTTGTGTACTTGTAGGGGGCAAAACCAAGACTTTTGGTGCTACTCAAACATCTTCATTTCTTTGTTTTTCCTTTCAAAGGTCCCTAAATAGGACTTGGCATTGTTTACATCATGAGCTTTGTAGAAATTGTGACAAACTTCTATTAAGAAACTTGCCATGCCTTCATAAATGCGACGTGGCATATTTAACCAGTAAGCGCCTTAATCGGCGAAGGACGAGCGGAGCCCGTAGAAACTCGATAGCAAGGAAATTTTGTTGAGCAGCGAATAAGGGATTGAAGGAGGGCTATCCGATGGCGAAGACCGCTTGTCAATCGGAAAGCGGGATTCAAAAGATATAAGCCCTGAAAAACGTGACGGTTCTGTCGGTCGGGTCGGTTCGAGTCGGCCCCTTAAATGAGAAAAATCCCGATCCAGTGAGGACTCTACGAGCGCTTCGCACTCGCTCGTAATGAAACATGATAAAATACAATGAACTTTGTATAAAATTGTAAACTACTAATTGTTGATAGGCACGCAAACATTAATTTATGGGGATGGAGCAGAGAATGGCCCACATGAGGATAACTCAGGCCCTTCAAGCAAACTAGGTCAATACACATATGTAAATAAAAAACATAAGCAAAACATAATTGTTCTGTAAAAAACCAACAGTGAATGTTTTGATATCTTTTAATGACATATAAGAATGCAAATTTCCATTGAAACTTCAGGAAATCAAACTAGAGAATGAATTGAGATAAAAGTATGAAAATCACAAACCTTAAGTCCTGAGAAAGGCGTGAGAATGGTGCAGCTTAGGAAGAAGTCTGAGACTGATGTCACTTGACCCAACAGCCTCAAAGCCAGCATCAATATTATCATTCTTCGTTCATTGCATTTGGGCTTCCTGTCTGCAATCCAAAATATCACACTTTATATGACTGCTTTAGAAAGAGGGGTCTAAGTCCATTTATTCAATTTTGAGTGAAAAAAGTTACGTGCGTCATGTGCGATGTAGTATAGTGTGAGGAGTGGAGACATGTCTTTACAGTGCAGGGTCATCTACTCTCTTGACATACCTGAGGGACACTAAGGGATATGGACAGAAGGACATGGAGTGTCAATGTCTATCCAGCACCTCTCCCTCACCCGTAAATACCTCTCCAGGAGTATTGCAACCATAGCGCAGTGTGTCAGTTTGGTACTGTGCACATCCGGTTGGTGATCTTCTAAGTCCACGGAAATCATTGAGACGGGGCTTAGTGGCCCTTATCATCCTAGCATCATGGCGAGATGTCCGCAACACCAGTTTCCATGACAATTATGGTAATAATATGAGTTATATAACTTGAATCTGAAACATGTGTAAGCTAGTAGAGTGTCAGACATAATTTGATGCCACCCAGAGAAAACTGAATGCAGACAAAATTCTACGACAAGAAATGGAAAGGACTGTGAATGTCAAGCCATTCCATGTGAGCTGCAAGTTAATGCAGCTATGGATGTCAGCTGGTATTGAAGGGTTAAAGGAGATGACACTTCACACAAAAAACATGAATAAACAGTTATACCTTTCATGATAGAGTCTTTTGTGAAGCCAAGGACAATGGCTGCCCGCTCAAACTCTCAAAGGTTGATTGCACTTCAATGCCAGCTTTGAAGCGCTTGGGCAGTGTTACTACCGACCCTCCACGTGACCTCCTCCTCAGGCCCCACTTTAGGATAATCTGTAAACAAATATAAAACAATGTAACCAAAAAGGTTAATTAATTTCCATTGCTTTGTTCTGCAATTACAAGGCATCAGCCAATGTATCTATTCCTGGGCAGTTTATGTGAAAATTTGGTGACAAGTATGGAGTATTCTCTGATCTGTCAGGGAGGCGGTGGCCGAGGCTTACTGACTGGAAGTGACAAACTCGGTGTACAGAGTTTGAATCACGCTAGGTGTGTGAAACTCACGCCAAAACACATTTCAGAAATCGTTAAAGTAGCCTAAAAACCCCACATGCTGCCTATTTACTTAGCTTGATGTCGAGTGCAACGGAAACATAGCGGGCCAATATCAGCCTTCTAATCCCAGGTGCCGCTATAACAATCCTACCTGCGCCACCACAAGCGTGGCATACAACCATGCCCTCAGGAGTGAACCTCCACGGCCTACCATCCAAACCCTGGATGTCACTGCCAACTGCGCAAATAGGCGAAATGATTAAAAAAGAAAGAAAAAAATCCTTCCAGTATGTTAGCAATCCATACTAACGCTTCAGAGACAACACACCGTGAGCTTTTCCTCCATGGTGATGGGGTCATGATACACACGGAAAGAGACTGTAGACAGCTGCACCTGCTGAGGACTTGCATCCACCTAACTCCAAGGTGAAGATACTCCAACCCATTATACAAAGTACCTGTAATAAGACAGTTCCATGGATTTAGTAATAAAAGTATTTTTAAAAAGGTTCAAAAAACATAAATTATTATCTATAACCCAAGTTCATGAACTATTCTCAATTCATAGTTGACTTACAATACATTAGCCAAATTAAAAAATTATATATATTTGAAAATAAACTAAAACAATGCCAGTAATACACACAATAAATTTGTTTTTCTCATAAATGTGAACCAGAAAATGACTATGGTGTCATAAATAACCTTCTAATAAAGGAAAAATATTAAGATACGAAACATTGCTGGAAGGCAAAGTATAAGATTTGCCCTACCATTGTAAAAATAATTTAAAAAATATAAAGCACACACACATTCCACCTAGAAAGAAAACAATCAGTGGTAGCTAAAATCAATCCATCAGTCATTGGCGGACCTACGCCAGGGCGTGCCTCTCCTATCCTACGAGCCACTTCCCAAGCTTCACCACGCGCGAAATCCCCAGCAGGCTTCCCTTCAATACCATAACTCTTGGCAGGAAACATCAACTTGTCACAGACACGAGCCTTGTCGGCATCCCCTTTGCTTTCCTCCATAGCCAGATGTGTTCTTACAGATTCGATCCGGTGGGAATGATCGTTCAGGGTAACGTAACACATGCCATATAGCCGACGTTGGCGCTGAGTCACGAAGGTAGATTTAGAGTGGAAAAAATTTAAGGATAGCATCTAAAACAAAATCTAAAATTTTAAGACAGCTACAAACTCATCATACCTATAATTATTATATTGTAGATTGAAACCCTCATATGAAAAAAACATGCAGGTAGTGACTTTGCTGTACACATATCACAACCAAACATAGACCTACCACTCAGTTTAATCTTGTAAAAGTGTCCTTCCCATTTTGCTGTTTAGCAGAATATCAATGCTTCTTGGTGCAATGATGAAATCAACAGCAGAAGACATTTCACGATAGCCTTCAATTGTGGTGATTATTGTCCAAACACTGAGAATCTTGTCTCTGCTCCAAAGCTGTCATCTTTCCCCTCAAGAGTGATTTCCAATCTGTCTTTGTCCACTTTAATTGAAACAAGATTAGATCTTTAGATATAGAAGCATTTAATAATTGTACAAAATAATGTGTTATTGGATATGTATGTATTGTATAACGGGAAAAGTTGTATCACAAATTATAAAAGAATAAACATTAACAATCTCATGTCCAATGAATTTCAGATCATATTTTCAGAAAGAAAGCCTGCAGTCAAAAGTCAGCGTCCAGCATTATCTTACTACTCAAACATACCTGTATATAAAAGTTAGAGTCAATGACACCAAATTTCTGCTCAAACCAGACCCCCAGTACTGGCACTAACACGACCCTCAACTGAAGAGTTCATGTCCAGTCTTGTTTCTATCCGGAAGTTGCTGCCCCTGGATATGCTTTGAGCCATAGCTGCAAGTCTACAAACTCTCCTTCAGCCACCGTGCTTCAGCTGCTTCTATCTGATCAGCATTTCGAAAGTACTGGAATGATATTTATAATGATCAGAGCTGGGCATAAATTACCTGATGGTATACTAAATACTAAAATACATGGGAGGGAAATGTATTTAAATACTAAATACTAAATACATTTTACGAATGTATTTAAATACTAATTACTAAATACATGGGAGAAAATGTATTAAATACTAAATACTAAATACATTTTACGAATGTATTTAAAATACTAAATAAAAATACATGGGAGAAATGTATTTAAAACTAAATAACTAAATACATTTTACGAAGTATTTAAATACTAAATACTAAATACACTCAATTTGGGTATTTAAATACATATGTTAAATACATTTTAATTATACACATGTCCTGAAAAAATGGGATTTCCTTAGATTTTTTGGTTTACTTAAGACATTTCCTCTCAGGCCTAAATTTCTAAAAATAAGGAAATTCCTTGAAGCGGAACCCTGGTTCAAGTAACATCAGGGTTGCCAGATAGTGGCGGGTTTATGGCCAAAATTAACTGATAAAAATGTATGAAATTTTTATATTATATGATTAAATACAATGTATTTAAATACACCATAAAAGTAGTTAAATACGGTATTTAAATACATGACAACCAATGTTATTATAAAACATTTCTAAATTACACAATTATTAAATAACGTATTAAATACATATGTATTTAAACACTAAACATCACGAATATGATTAGTCAGTTGTGCGAGGATTCATGGTTAGTTTGAAAATCAGTGAAAAAACTACCTGCATACTCCACCTGGGTTTGTTTTCTATATTAGAAATTGTCAAGAGGCAGGGACCATTCACATATTTTTCTTCCTTGTCTAACCTGGAATCTTGTATTCCTTAATGATGAGTCATGTACACAAGCAAATGCTTAAACGGTTCACAGATTGTTTATCAAAACTGGAGAGAGGACAAGCGATGAGTGAGGGCATGTGTTGTTTACTGATGGTTGAAGCATAAAGGCCCTATACTACTATACTCATGGGGTCCTGTCTCTGTATGTATATTATCAAGTTTTACCTAAAATTGATGCCACACTTTTTTTCCGCTGTCACTTTTTCTACAGACATTCAGCGGCCGGCAAGGGGTAAAGGAATGTATTCTTTGCAAAATTAAACCAATTAGAGGAGAAAACTATAGCATCTATGCAGTAAGTCTTTATGGCAATTTAATTTAAGAGCTGAGGAATGAATGATAAATAGTGGTACCCTTGAAGGTGGCTTTTGCGATAAACTGTGTAGTGAAGCCATTATGCTTTACGTGTAAACTAATATATCTAAAAAAGGGAGAGAGGAATTGATTTTTCAACTCATATGTAAAATTGATGTTGGGTGTTTGAAGTGAGAGAAGTTAGAAAAGAGGAATGTGTTTATAGACAGACAGTGGACAGCGCAGACAGACAGACAGGCAGACAGACAGAAGCAGACAGCAGCCAGACAGATGACAGATAATAGATAGATAGATAGATAGATAGATAGGACACAATTTTCTTCTCAGAATAGCAACATTCTATACTTACTTTAGTTCGAGAAAAATTTTTTCTTCCATGTAAGAAAGGTGTGTCCAAGTCAACATGCCTAGCGTTCAGCAGTGTCACCGTACGCCTGACCCTCCATGGTCCTATAGCTGCTATTTCTTGCAAGTGGACCATTCTGCTCCGTCCAGCGAAGGATCCTTCATTTCTGTTCTCCCAGATCATATCAGTCTCATTAATTCAACTGAAAATGTCATGGGGAATTCCTACAAGATGCCACTACAGCCAAATTCCCAACATCGACTCCGAAAACATCCAACTGTCCAAACAACCTGACTTTTCACCACCACATTGTGTCTGTTTTGGCATTTATTTACTTTCTACAGGAATAATGTAATCTAAAGTGCTAAACGTCCGCCGTGTTGTGTTGAACATTGAACAGAAGTGAATATTATAAGAAAAGTAGGAACAGGTGTTCCAGACAAGATATATGTCGGGAAATTTTAACAGCTGCAAGACGACCGTGGTGGACATTTTATGTACATCGAACATCGACTATTCCAATTATCCGACATACCTTCGGTCCCCCCAAGGCGGATTAATTAATACTTAGCTGTATATCCAAGCACTTAAAACAAGATCTCATCAATTTCAAATAATTGATTGATCCGAAGATACTGAATAAATCACATATCAAATATAGATTATAGTAAAAAAATCTCACAAAAAATACACCTTTGTCAAATATGTCATCTGCCTAATCAATTAACCATTAAATAAATAGAAATAACCACTAAAAATAAACAGTAAAGCAGAATTGTTTACATCTTCTCTCAGTCATCCAGTTGACTCGATATGTTGGCCCAGGAAGAACACCAGGCCATTCAGGGAAGTTAGACACTCTGTCATTTGGAATCAACATACAGCATCTCGATCATCATCTTCTGATTGGGATCCTGTGATAAAACAATATACAACTAACTTCTTACTACATAGTGAATGAGCTTGTGGTTTTCTATCCGAGAGACACGAAAAAGTATCAACTTATAATGTAAAACTTTAGATATAAAAAAGTTAATGTGATATCCGATATACGTAATGTGTTTCTTATAATCGTTACACAACAATGTTTTAACAAATTAGATCACTACCTCAAGTGATTGGCTAGTACCTGTTAGCATTCCACATTTTAAGAGAGCTTGAAGACAGTTTTCTTGCTAACAAAATATCCCGCAGTCACACTTACTGGATGTCACGTTGCCTGTTAACAAGAGGTGGTTACTATCATAATCATAGTTTTATATAAACTTGTTTCCTCCAAAAAAAAGAAACCCAAAGGTTTGACATGGAAAAAATTATAATAATAGTACGAGAAATAACAATAAATCAATCACAACCGAGTGAGTAATACAAATCACAAACTCAACCAACAATTTATAACCATATTAGTATTTGCTTTTATGTTGCAGTACTAGCCGGCCTCCAGACGAATTTAACATCTAAGGAAACAAATACACAACTACTTACTGGTGACTCACCACATCGCCCCCACGCCAACGGTATCAGTTGCACCATTTAAGGGTATTTTATCACTATAAGAAGGTAATGTCACTTATTCTGACTTGACAAGCTTTCATAGTGACATAAGCGTGAATAGGCCATGAAAGTGTCACTTGTATCAATCCATTCTAGTGTTTTCATGAAAGAGATTTATTGAATTTTTACAAGTAAGTTTTTATATATCATGTCAATCAAAAGGCCATATAAATATTTCAGGGTATGTATAACATGAATATCAAAAAAAAACCCATTTTTTCTTAAAAAAAAAAGTTTTTTTTTAAACCCTTTTTAAAAAAAAATTTTTTTTTTTTTTCCCACTCAAGAAGCTTCGTTGGTCAAATAAATTAGCTGAAAAATTGAGAGCACGAAACTTATAGGAACTGTTATATAATACCTTGAGGTCAAAATTTGGTACATCCCCCCCTTTGACTACTAAAATGACAGAGTTGTTGACCAGCAGAATACATTTTTCTAACACTAATAATTATTCATGCATCATTAATCTTAAACCACCTGTCTAGATGCAAAGTCACTTGTGAAAGTAATAACAGTGTACCAACACTACGGCACTTATTAAAAATGTAGAGTGGTTAGGCATATGAGCTCAAATGCTGCGTATATTCTGGTTTTGCATGTGATCCACTCTCCACTCAATAGGCTAGTTCATCACCTTATATTTCTTCCATGGTGTTAAAACCTGCAAGAAACAAATTCCGCCTCTATATTCAAATACACATGTAAGTTTTTTTTATTTTACTTAATCTTTCAATAAATCCATCTAAAAAGAAACACAAGAACATATCACGTCAACACTCTACACACACAAACTACATGCATGTCAAGGCCCATGTGGTGGTTATTGGAGTGCATTGTTGTGTTGATCCTTGTGAGGCCATAGGTTGGGAGATTAAGATCCAGATGAAGGTTTATGTAGTTGCTCTAAAAGGGTTGAGGGTATTATACGTTTCCACCTTGCTTCTAATTGCCATTGTTGTCCCGCTTTATCTTCAACCTCAAAACTGTAAGTAAACATGTAAAATATATCACTTCCATAGCTCACAAGATTATGGCAAGCAATGACAAATGTAGAAAAAGAAACCATAGCTTGTATATGTTGCCCTATATGTTGACGGGGATATAAGTCGACCCCAAAATTGTTGATGTGTTCATTCAGTTTTAGGCCTATATTGCCGCATAAGACGGACCCCCTGACCGGTCTGTGGTATGTACTGGCCATATTTATTTTTTAAGTAAATTACTTTCTAAATATTTCCTCGGATATACTGGACCACACCCTCCTCAAGGCCCTATATTAAAACACTTAACAGGCTCCTGGGACAGCTGAATATACTCCCTATAGCTCCTCCACTCCGTCTCCAGCCCTGGTTTCAGTTAATAACAAAATTACATGGAGGCCCTCAGGTATCGCCTGACAACATTCCCGTCTTGATCTCACGGTGTGTACGGTGCTAGTGCTTTCCGCTACCTAACAGAGGTTGTTGGCCCACAGCTAACATACAAAGCGGTGCCTTTAAAAAACAGTATCTAGCAGGGTTTAAAATCGATTAAAATATATTAATGTAAATAATAACAAACCCTGATAGAACAAACTATATTTGGACCCTAGTGATTGATGTGAGAATGGTACTTTTTAATTATATGATATTTGTCTATCGTCTTTCTATCTGTGTGTGTGAGTCGTGTGTCATCTGGTATGTCTGTCTGTTCTTCATCTGACATTATGGCATAAGAGAGAAACGCATAGATGCATATTTGAAGGTTGCATAAGATTTTATTGAAAGATAAGATAAGAGAAGAGTTTAAATGATAAGTGAGAATGTTACTAGCTTGCCTCATGACCAGATTTTAGCAAAATCTAGTTGATAAAACAATCCTGCAGCACACTATTTCAGTCAGAGATCACCAAAAAAAATTGAAAGCATTTGAAGGTTCAGACATACACTTTAAAAGAAGTGACTCATGGTCTCTCTGATTGCAGATATTTATATTTATATGCTTTAAAGTGTAAACAACAGTGTTAACAAACCGTATCATTTTTTGACGACGTTCTCCTTAAACATGCCCATTAACTCCCAGGCCACTTGTAGGAATCTGAGGAACCAGGAGGCCTTCTGTATCCACACTTACCAAGAGGTTTCCATTTTCCTGTGCAGCCGTGACTCTGCTGGCGATCTGCAACACATGGCATTAAATGAGATGAAGAGTGGAGGACTAAACTAACATTTAATACAACTACAATGCTGCAAAAATGGTCTAACTGGTCTATTATTACTTTCGGTATCATAAGTAAAGTCCATATGGACCATGATAAGTAAGTTCAAGAACAAAGAATATTATTCCAGAACAGAATATATGAAGAAGTAGATTACTCCATTGTTTTACAAAGTAAGGGAATGAATTAGATAGAACTACACTTTTCTAAATGTGAGATATTTAAGAGCTTTTTCCTGGCCAGAGGGATGAAGGTGTCAAAATGACCACAGGTTGAGAGGCTTTCGGTCTAGCCCATATAATCAAAGACGTCTAACTTGTATGATTTAAGAAATTAATGGAGGAACAGACACAGGAATGCTGACTTATGTTCTTTCTTGGCATTCAACAAGTTGAACTGTCTAGAGCTAAATTTCAGAAATGTTACACTTCCAATATAATTTGCAAACGACTCATGAAACTCTTACTGTCGGTGTATAGGGCATGCCATTGATTGGGCTTCTTACGTCATATTTGTTGTCTTTGGACAGCCTTTCCTATGATGTAGAAAAATGCTTCAATATTTTCACTAAGAAGCAAAAACAGTATCAACTTACTTGTATCGTCCTTGCATGATGATGCCAGTGTTTGAACAATTTGTCTCGTAACAATCAGCTCCAAACTTCAAGTCAGATCCGCAAATTTGATGAAAAATCAACCATCATTACTTTACATTAAAGATTAGATTGAGTGGCTTGAGTTCATAAAAAAAAAAAAACTGTTCATATTAACCTGTAATTTTCCACAATGTGTGATATTGTGATTGACCATTTCTGGGTTTTTTAAGCCAGAAGAACAAAAAACACAAGCTTAATAAACACAAGAGCTTGAAGGATATTAAGAAAATAGTTTTCCTATTGCGTGAATTAATGTGTGGAATGAACTGGAGAATGACATACTACATGCCAGGAGTATTTGCATGGGTTTCCAGTTAAGGATGACCAAATGAGATGTGCAGATGGGACAAATATAGCTATTAACCCCCTATCACAAACTAAGTTAAACAATCAATTGGTCAGTGTTGACCGATACAAGAGGCCAAAGGAAAAAGACGACACAAGAACGGAGGAGAAGGCAAAGTTCTATGGCTAGTGATGAGACACGAGTATCAAGAAACTGTTATCGGCCGAGGGAAGGAGCGAGAAGAATGGTTCGGCAAACTGGGAAAGAGTCTAAGAATAGTACGAGTATTTTAATGCTTTTGCCAACGTTGACGGGTTGAGACAGCCAGTAAGAGATAAATGATTTCATGAGAACGAGACCCTATGTGTTGTGCTGGTCGGAGATGAAATTGAGTTAAGCAAATCCTTAAGCCTTCTATCTACTCACATTCTTACTATCTGATTTTTTCTGGGGGTTTTCCCAGAGGTTTCCGTAAACGGCGATCTACAGTGTACTGGCGATCTTCTAGCTTTCCTAACTGAATCTTGGTATCATCCTTTAGGGGTTTCGGGGAAACTTAGTTGTTGCCCTTGACATATCAAAGCCGATGATATAGTCTGGTAGATAAGAGTTTGCCAAGCAATCCGTATTTTGTTCAATACCTCAAAAGCCTATTTCTTTAACTATCTACTCCACAATACCTTCCAGACACCATATTCAAAAGATATACTATTATATATATATATAAATATATATATATAATATATATATATATATATATATAGATATTTATTATATATATATATATATCATATATATATATATTATTATATATATAGTATATATAATATATATATATGATAGTTATATGGTATCATAAAATAATATAAATAGTACAGTTTTTCTTTCATCTATTCAAAATACCAAACATACACAAACTCACCTTAATTACTAGTGGTGAAGTTGAAGCGTTGTTCCTGTCTCAGTCTTGTAGTAGTGAAGGCTTCGTAATGTCAACACGGTGATGTTACAATCCTCAAAGTTTTCTCCAAAATTAAGCTGTAAGCTGTTCTCTCTAGTACAAAATGTACCTGAAGGAATAAAACGATATGTAGGGTTCCTCCCTTTAGTACCAAAAGTACTGCAAGTAAAAATTACAAATTAAACATGCATTATAACAAATATATACCAGGAGCAACAAGCCTTTAAAATATATCCGATACTAGGCTCCACGTAACCCTCTCACGCCCGGTGACGCGATCGTGTCAAAACGGGCCCGTCTGCAATCTGAGCTTTTGACGCGAATTGCGTCAAAAAAAAACAGTTAAAAATTCGCAAAAATAAAAGTATTATCAGAATGCGTCAAAATTTTCTGCGTCAAAGATCCAAGCTAGACCTATGAAATAAAATAAAAACTAATGTCAACTCTCTCGTGATGAGTGGATGTGAATGATAAGGGTTTGTGTCTCAGTTTACACTCAGCAGGCAGCCGGTGAGCGCGGATTGTCGTCCCTATATAACCGTGTCCGAGCTGGCCATACTGGCCATATGAAATATTATAATGGTAGCATTAGAATCCCATCATTAAAAATCCACTTTTATTGCATATAACCAACAAAAGTTGACTCAAAAGTTCGAGCTACGGAAGTGGTGAAACTTAAGTATGCTGTATTTCTCTTTACTCAAATTTTTCGGAGTCGGTAATTTCGACTATTATTTGCATTTCTTGTTATTTTTTCTTTCAAAGGAAAATAATCTCTTGCAAAAACCAATGTTATATAATAAGGCCAGGAAAAAGAATACACGTTGGTGAAATTGATACAAAAATAATTCGCCCGCACAGTCAGGCCATTTTGCGGGCAATAGGGAGCATAAGACGGAGGTCGCAGTGACGGAGAAACGTATGAAACTTTTCGTGCGTGAGAGTGAATATAAATGAAACACGTAGCCTTAACACACAGACTTTAAGTAAGAACAAAGCATAGAAATCTAATTAATAAAGGAAGATATATAAGGAAGATACAAATAGTGGACAAGTATTGGAAACAAGACATTAGAGACAAACGAGATGATCACAGGGTACAGCAGATTAACTATGGAATGCCACATATACTTTTTTTGCCACCCCCCCCCCACCCCCCCATTAGCCAGGACGAAATTCCTGGAGGATGAAGATACCTAAAGATATGGTTGGAAAAATATTGCCACAAT
This sequence comes from Chionoecetes opilio, assembly GCA_016584305.1. Taxonomy (NCBI): domain Eukaryota; kingdom Metazoa; phylum Arthropoda; class Malacostraca; order Decapoda; family Majidae; genus Chionoecetes; species Chionoecetes opilio. The sequence goes on from JACEEZ010020728.1 coordinate 14,510, forward strand.
TGTGACAAAAGAAATGGAAACATTTATTACAGTATAGGCTACCCCTCTAACTCGGACTATGAGGGGTGAGGCTAACATAGTTATCAGGTTGTCCGAGTTAAACAAAATGAATAGATGACTGCCTAGGAATTATATTTTCTTTCACCCGAATGATGCGGCCGCAGAACGCGAGCTTGGGGGGGGGTTGAAAGTGAACTAGTCCTGAAGATGATATCCTTGTTCTTGTGACGTTGATGTAAAGAACAATTACAGGATACTTCCAACTACCTTCTCAACAGCTGGCTTTAAGTGATGTTTGGGAAACTGTGAGAGAAAAAGCGAACTTGAGCTAGTCTTGATGTCTGAGGAAGCTGCGGTGATTTGGCCCATCGTAGTCAAGCTGATTTTCCTCCCTGCTGCTACCTCCTGCAATGCAACATGAGTAGGGATCACCCCGTAATTATCTGTCCTTAACTAAATAATGTATATATCACTTACATCACTATACGTCGTATGTATCACTTACTCTATCTATTATACCTATCCACTTACTAAAATGAGCAAAGACTTAAAATCTTTGAACTAATTGCTATTCGTAATAATGTTTAATGCTGTATTCCTTACCACATTTAACCATTATATGATGGGTAGTGTTATGGTAAGGGAAAAGGACAGTTCCATATAATAATAGGTACTATCCATTAATATTCTTACACAGTTGGAAAAAAATAATTATAGAAAAAAAAGAAAATGGCATAAGTTTTGTGTAGCGGTTCATGATATGTAAGAACGGGCTACTCTAGTTCTTGACACTCAAGTAAAGAATTACAATAGACAAATACCAAGCCTCTCCACAGCGGAACATCGATATATCACCTATTCAATACCTAGCCACTGTTAAGGACTTTAGTTCACATTTTGGCCCCTGCATGATGTCAGTTGTGTCATAATATAAAATATTGCAGGGTAATTTTATATGTGAATCCCAGGCCCAATCTATTGGTTTAGACTGAAATCCCTATCAGTTAGACTAAATTATATACTGGAACCTGTTACTTCAAGCTGCGTAGCATGGGTATATAGTAACTGAGAGCAGATTTTTTTTCTCTGTAAGTAGTATTTCAATAACTGCGCCAGGGTCTCTATGTTCACAGGCTTACGACAATAAACTTGAAATAGCCACCTGATGATATACCTTGCCACACCTTGAACATATAGGAAGTCACCCAGATAGAACCCCACTTCCCAGTGGCATGTCATTACATTATATAAATGACTGAAAATGCTGCACGGCATTGGCTTTTTTTACCCAGATACAAAACACCAAGTGAGTCATTATATGCTACAGTGTCACTATGAACAATATTAATCAAGAATACACCCCCATAACAAATCAAAGGTAGTTTTTAATTTTCTGAGTAAAAAAAAGGAAGAAAGAGAGAGAAACACAGATTTAGCGAGAAATTACCGAGGGGCGTAGAGTGTCTGAAGATGAACCCCCCCCTTCCCATCCATTCGCCCTCCTGAAGCTGAGGTCACCCTTGATGGTACCGGTAGCCATGGACCCAGTGATGGAGGGGTGGGAAGGATGCCCGTCCCCTTGTGGTAGTACACACTTCATCTGCATGTCCACCTCCAAGCAGCTCAGTCTTGCGGTGTCGCGGTCCACACCACCTGAAGGAGGAACACTAAAATGGACTCACTGTACATTGATGTGTGTGCAGGGATCACCAAATACTGTATTGCAGCTTAGAATATGGATAGCTATTGCGGATGTTTTGGAAAGAGCTTAAAATAATTCACAAGAAGATATTGCCCTATTTTTTTGTCACTGAAGCTGCTCTAGATGATGCTGTATACTGGCATTGTCTAAGATATTTTTTTCTCCGTATCCTTAATATTAATTAAGCTAAACAAGAAGTTTTACTTGGTCCTGGACAATATATGATGAAAATTATGTTTAACTGATAATATAAGTAATGAAAATTATTTGGTGATGAAACATTACTGGAAATTAATCTAAATTCCCAGAATTAAGCCGTGAACGTTAGCAGTAAGTAGGCTCATGTTATATGAACATTGTCAAATATACGAAAATCGATGATATAATAAAGATCAGGATGGGTTCATGAATTGCAACCATCTTTCGTTGTATGAGGATTTAATTTTGATGACAGATTTTTTGTATGGCAACATGTTATTTTTTTTTTTTTTTTTTTATTTTTTATTTTTTTTTTTTTTTTTTCTTTAAATGTTGTGCCTTATCTAACCTTGAAAGCATTCAACAAAGCATTATCTTTTCTTTGTTGTTTTATATGTACAGTAGCATGCGAATAGGAAGTATGTAGGTATCATCAGTGGTGTAAAAACCTCATTCTTTTTCACCTTACCGAAACCATGATGTCTGTGGACCCACTGACAGTAGTACTTTTATTGTTTCCTCTACTCTCTCTACACTCATTTAATTCAACGCTGGCGTATATGTAGCAAACATCACTTGCTCTGCGTGCCCCGGTCTTGATATTTCGAATTTGCTACCATTCTAGCTTCTCGACTTAATGTCACTCTCTTACCAAATTCAGTGCGCATATTTCCACCTATCTCCTAGACTTTGGCAACATATTTGAACTATTTAACATCCAAAGTTGAGCACATCTCATCCCATTTTTTGTTGCAGAAATGCTCATTCTCCCATTTCACTGTTCACCACCAGTCTTGGGATATATATATATATATAATATATCGATATATATTATATACCAAGACTGGGTGCGGGAACAGTAAATGGGAGAGAATGAGATTTATGCACAACAAAAAAAATGGGATGAGATGAGCTCAAACTTTGGATGTTAAAAAGTCAAATAATGTTACAAAAAGTCTGAGAGATAGGTGGGAAATATGCAGCAAATGAATTTGGAGAGAGTGACATTTGAAGTCCGGAAGCTAGGATGGTAGCAAACTCGGAATATTCAAGACCGTGGGCACGAGAGCAAGTGATGTGCGTACATATACGCCAGCGTTGAATTGAAAAGAGTGTAGAGAGAGTAGAGGAAACCAATAAAAGTACTACTGTCAGTGGTCACAGACATCAGGGTTTCAGGTAAGGAAAAGAAGCTGAGGTTACACACTGATGATACCTACATACTTCCTATTTAACATGCATACAATGTACCTATATAAACAACAATAGAACAGATAATGCTTTGTTGAATGATTTTCAAGTTAGATAAGCACAACATTAAAAGAAAATAAACATGTTGCATACAAAAAATCATGTCATCAAAATAAATATCATACAACGAAGATGGGGTGCAAAATTCATGAACCATCTGATCTTATTATATCTCGTATTCTTGTATATGATGTTCATATTAACATGAGCCTACTTGTAACTGCAAACGTTCACGGCTTAATAATGGGAATTTAGATGAATTTCCAGTAATGTTTAATCACCAAATAATTTTCATACTATATTATCATTTAGACATAATTTTCATCATATATCTTGTCCAGGAACAATGTTAAACTTCTTTGTTAGCTAATTAATATTAAGGATACGGAGAAAAAATATCCTTAAGACAAAGAGCTATACTAGCAATATCAGGAGCAGCTTCAGTGACAAAAAAATAGGCAAATATCTTCTTGTGAATTATTTTAAGCTCTTTCCAAAACAATCCGCAAATATGCTATCAGTTTCTAAGCTGCGATACAGTATTTGGTGATCACGCACACACATCAATGTACAGTGTAGTCATTTAGTGTTCCATCATTCAGGTGTGTGGACGCCGACAAAAACCGCAAGAATGAGCTGCTGAGAGTGGACATCAGATGAAGTGTTTACTACACAAGGGACGGGCATATTTATATGTTTTAGGATTTTCCCCTACCCGAAGTGCGACTTGGCTTCCCACCCCTCCATCACATGGGCTCATGGCTACGGTACATCAAGGGTGACCTCAGCTTCAGTGAGGGCGAATGGACGGGTCATCTTCAGACACTCTACAGCCCCTCGGTAATTTCCATCGCTAATCTGTGTTTCTCTCTCTTTTTCTTCCTTTTTTACTCAGAAAATTAAAAACATACCTTTGATTGTTATGGGTGTAGTTGCTTGATTAAATATGTTTTCATAGAGACACTGTAGCATATAATGACTACTTGGTGTTTTGTATCTGGGTAAAGAAAAAGCCATAGCCGTGCAGCATTTCAGTCATTTATATAAGTATGGACATGCACTGGGAAGTGGTCTATCCTGGGTGACTTCCAATAAGTCAAGGTGGGGAAGGTATATATCATAAGGTGCATATTTCAGTTATGTCGTAGCCTGTGAACATAGAGACCCCTGGCGCAGTTATTGAAAATCACTACTACAGAGAAACAAAATCTGTCTCAGTTACTAATTACCATGCTACTCAGCTTGATTGAAGATAACAGGTGGGCCAGTATATAATATTACCTGATACCGGATTTTCAGTCTTAAAAAACAGATTAGATTGGGCCTGGATTCAATATAGAATATTACCACTGGACAATATCTTTATATGTTATGACAACCACTGACATCATGCAGGGAGCCAAAATGTGAACGATATCGTACAGTGCTAGGTATTGAATAGGTGATATATCGATGTTCAGCTGGTGGATAGGCTTAGGATTTGTAATTGGATATTCTTTACTTGATGTCAAGAACTAGAGTAGCCAGGTGCCTTACATATCATGAACCGCTACACAAAAAGCTTATCGCCAATTTCCTTTTTTTCTAGAATTATTTTTTTCCCAACTGTGTAAGAATATTAATGATAGTAACCTAGTATTATATGAACCTGTCTTTTACCTTACAACACTACCCATATATAATGGTTAAATAGTGGTAAGGAATAAAGCATTAAACAATTATTACGAATAGCACTTAGTTCAAAAGATTTAAGTCTTGCTCAGTTTAGTAAGTGGATAGAGTAGTAGATAGATAGAGTAAAGTGATACATACGACGTATAGTGATGTAAGTGATAATACATTATTTAGTTAAGGCAAGAATAATTAAGGGGTGATCCTACTACATGTGCATGCAGGACGGTAGCAGCAGGGAGGAAATCACGGTGACTACAATGGGCCAAATCACTCGCAGCTTCCTCAGACATAAAGATGCGCTCAATGTTCGCTTTTTATCTCCACAGTTTCCCCAACATCAACTTCAAAGGCCAGCTGTGAGAAAAGGGTATGTTAGAAGTATCCGGTATCTGTTCTTTACATCAACTTTGCACAGGAAAACAAGGATAGCATTCTTCAGGAATTAAGTTCACTTCCAAGCTCGGCGTCTGCGGCCATCATTCGGGTGAAAGGAAAAATATTAATTCTAGGCAGTCATATATTCATTTGTTATAACTCGGACAACCTTGATAACTAGGTTAGCCTCACCCTACATAGTCCGGGTTTTAGAGGGTTCAGCCTATATGTATATAATGTTCATTTCTTTTTCACTTGCTGGCATAATTTTTTCAATCCAGATCTTTAGTTCTTCATCCCTCCAGAATTTCGTCCTGCTAATGGCAGTAGATGGCATTCCTAGTTAATCTGCCTGTACCCTGGATCATTTAGTTTGTCTCTAATGTATTGTTTCAATACTTGTCACTATTTGTATATTCCTTCATATATCTTCCTATTATTAGATTTCTTGATTTGTTCTTACTTAAAAGGGCTTGGTGTTAAGGTACGTGTTTCAGGTTATATTTAACTCTCACGCACGAAAAAGTTTAATAAGTTCCTCCGTTTCCACTGGACATCCGTTCTTATGCTCCCTAATTGGCCCGCCAAATGGCCTGACTGTGCGGGAATTAGTTATTTTGTATAAATTTCACCAACGTGTATTCTTTTTTTCCTGGCATTATGATATAACATTGGTTTGCAAGAAGATTATTTTGCCTTATGAAAGAAAAAATAACAAGAAATGCAAATAAATAGCGGAATTTAACGACTGCCGAAAAAATATTGAGTAAAGAGAAATAAGAAATACTTACGTTCACCACTTCGTAGCTCGAACTTTTGAGTCAACTTTTTATCGTTTATATGCCAATCAAAAAGTGGATTTTATGAGGATTCCACTGCTACCATTATAATTTTCATTATGGCCAGTATGGCCAGCTCGGGGACACGTTTTTAAAGGACGACAATCCCGCTCAAAGGCTGCCTGCGAGTGGAGAGAGCTGGAGCCAACCCTTCTCATTTCACATCCACTCCCACGCGAGGGGGAAGGGGGGGGGGTTGACAATTAGTTTTATTTATTTCATAGGTCTAGCTTGGCTCTGACGCAGAAAATTGACGCAATCTGATAAATACTTTATTTTGGCGAATTTTTAACTGTTTTTGAGAGAGCGCGTCAAAAGCTCAGATTGCAGACGGGGCCCGTTTGAACGATCGCGTCACCCGTGCCGTGAGAGGGTTAACGGGGAGCCTAGTATCGGAGATATTTTAAAGGCTTGTGCTTCCTGGGTATATATTTTTTATTTAAGCATGTTAATTTGATAATATTTTAATTGCAGTACTTTTTGGTCCAGAGATACCTTACATATGTTTATTCCTTCAGGTACATTTTGGACTAGAGGAGAACAGCTTACAGCTTAATTTTGGAGAAACTTTGAGGATGTAAATCACCGTGTTGAACATATAGAAAGCCCGTTCACATACTACAAGACTGAGACAGGAACAACCTTCAACCGTCCCACCTAGTTATTAAGGTGTGAAGTTGGTGTAATTTGGTATTGTGAATAGATGAAAGAAAACTGTGGACTATTATATTATTTTATGATACCATATACGTATATATATTTATAATATATATATTTATATATATAGATTCTAGTTATATATATCTATTATATATATATATATATATATATAGATATTATTAATATAATATATATATATAATATATATCTTATATATATATATATATATATAATACTTTGAAGATAGGTGTCTGGAAGTATTGTGGAGTAGATGTTAAGAAATAGGGTTTTGAGGTATGAAACAAAATAAGGATTGCTCTGCCAACCATATATCAGACTCTATCATCGGCTTTTGATATGTCAGGGCAAACAACTAAAGTTTTCCCCGAAACACCTAAGGAGGGATGACCAAGATTCAGTTAGGAAAGACTAGAAGATTCGCCAGTTACACCTGTTAGATTCGCCCTTTACGGAAACCGTACTGACGATCGATGAGAAGATGTGAGTAGATAGAGCGCGTAAGAATTTTCTTACTCAATTTCATTCCACCAAGCACAACACATAGGGTTCCTCGTTCTTCATGAAATCATTTATCTCTTACTGGCTGATCTAAACCCGTCAACGTTGGCCAAATACTCGTACTATTCTTAGACTTCTTCCGCAGTTTGCGAAAACCATTCTTCTCGCTCCCCCCTTCCCTCGGCCGATAACAGTTCTTGAACTTCGTGTCCAATCACTAGCCAGTCGAAACTTTGCCTTCTCCTCGTCTGTTCGTTCTTTTTCCTTGGCCTCTGGTATCTGGTCACGACTCTGACCAGATGATTTGTTAAACTAGTTGTGATAGGGGGTTAATGAGCTATATTTGTTCCCATCTGCACATCTCATCTTGGTCAATCTTAACTGGAAAACCCATGAATACTCCTAGGCAGTAGTATGTCATTCTCCAGTTCATTCCACACATTAATTCACAATAAGGAAAACTATTTCTTAATTCCTTCAAGCATCTGTGTTATAAGCTTGTGTTTTGTTTACTTTGGCTTTAAAAAAAACAGAAATGCGTCAACACAATATCACACATTGGGAAATACAGGTTATATGAACAGTTTTTTTTTTTTATGAAACTCAAGCCACTTCATTAATCTTTAGATGGTAAAGTAATGATGGTGATTTTTACAGCAAAATTTGCGGAATCTTGACTTGAAGGTTTGGAGCGATTGGTACCGAGAACAAATAGTCACAACACTGGCATCATCATGCAGTACGATACAAAGTAAGTTGAATACTGTTTTTGCTTCTTTAGTTGTGAAAAATAATTGAACAATTTCTACATCATAGGAGGCTGTCCAAAAGACAACAAATAGGACGTAAGAAGCCAATCAATGGCATGCCTATACACCCAGACAGAAAAGAGTGTCATTGAAAGCGTTGCAAATTAATTGGGAAGTGTACATTCTTGAATTATCTCTAAAGACAGTTCAACTTGTGTAAATCCAAGAAAGAACATAAGTCAGGCATTCTGTGCGTGTTACTCCATTCATTTCTTAAATCATACAAAGGGAGAGTAGACGTCTGTTGAATTATATGCTAGACGAAAGCCTCTCAACCCTGTGTTTCATTATATGACACCTTCATCCCCTGGCAGGAAAAAGCTATTAATATCTCACATTTAGAAAAGTGTATTGCTATCTAATTCATTCACCTTACTTGTAAAACAAGGGGAAGTTAATCTACTTCTTCATTAGATTCTGTCATGGAATAATTATTCTTGTTCTTGAAAACTTACTTATCATTGTCATATTGGACTTACTTATGCTACCAAAGTAATAATAAGACCTTTAGACATTTTGCAGCATTTTATAGTGTATTAAATGTTAGTTTAGTCCTCCACTCTTCCATCTCATTTAATGCCAATGTCGTGCAGATAGCCAGATAAGAGTCAGGCTGCACATGAAATGGAAACTCTTTGGGTAGTGGATACAGAGGCTTCCTGTCCTCAAGATTCCTAACAAAGTGGACTGGGAAGTTAAGGGGCATGTTAGGAGAACGTCGTCAAAAAATATACGGTGTGTGTTAAAACACTGTTGTTACACTTAAGCTATAAAATAAACAATATCTGCAATAAGAGAGGACCCATGAGTCACTTCTTTTAAAGTGATGGTCTGAACCTTCAAATGCTTTCATTTTTTTTTGTCTCTGAACTGACAATAGTGTGCATCGAGGATATGTTTTGATCACTAGATTTTGCTTAAAATCTGGTCATGAGCAAGCTAGTAACATTCTCATTATCATTTTTAAACCTCTTCTCTTATTCGTATCTTATCAATAAAATCTTATGCAACTTAAAATATGCATTCTGACGTTCTCTCTTATGCCATATGTCAGATAGAAAGACAGAGACATACAGATTGACACACAGACTCACCACACACAGATAGACAGACGGATAGACAAATATCATATAATTACAAAGTACCAGTGGCTACACACTCAACTAGGGTCCAAATTATAGTTGTTCTTATCAGGGTTGTTTTATTAATTATATGATTTTAATCGATTTTACCCTGGATAGATACTGTTTAAGGCACCGCTTTAGGTAATGTGGGCAAACAACTATGTTAGGTAGCAGGCAAGCACTAGCAGCCGTACACACCGTGAGATCAAGATCGGGAAATGTTGTCAGGCGATACTGAGGGCTCCATGTCATTTGTATTACTGAAGACCAGGGCTGGAGACGGAGTGGAGGAGGCTATAGGGAGTATATCAGCTGTCCAGGAGCCTGGTTAAGTGTTTATATAGGGGCCTGAGGAGGGTGTGGTACAGGTCGGAGGATATTTAGAAAAGTAATTTACTTATAAAAACTAAATATGGCAGACATTACCACAAGACCGGGTCATTGGGGTCGTTTAGCGGCGAAGATAGCCTAAAACTGAATGAACACATCCACAATTTGGGGTTCGACTTATATCCCCGTTCAACATATAGGCAAAATATACAAATATGTTTCTTTTTCTACACTTTGGTCATTGCTGCACTAATCTGTGAGCTTGGAAGTGATAATTTACATGTTACTTACAGTTTGAGGTTGAGATAAAAGCGGGACACATCGGCAATTAGAAGCAAGTGAACGTATAATGACCACTCAAAACAAAAAAAAAAACCCTTTTAGAGCAAACTACATAACCTTCAGCTGGATCTTAATGCTCCAACTATGGCCCACACGGAAATAAACACAACAATGCACTCCAATAACACCACATGGGGCCTTGACAGCATGTAAGTTGTGTTATGTAGAGAGTGTTGACGGTGATAGTTCTTGTGTTTCTTTTATGATGATGTATGAAGATTAAATGTAAAATAAAAAAACTTACAAGTATTTGAATATAAGGCGAATTTTTCCTCAGGTTTTAACAAACGATGGAAGGAAATATAAGGCGATGATAGCCTATGAGTGGAGAGGGATCACATGCAAACACAAGAATATACGCAGCATTTTGAGCTTATCTGCCTACCAGTCTACATTGTTATAGTGCCATTATTTTTGGTACTGTTATTACTTGCACAAGTGACTTGCAATCTAGACAGGTGAGTAAGATTAATGATGCATGATAATTATTTTAGTGTTAGGAAAATGTATTACTGCTGTCAACAACTCTGTCATTTTAGTACAAAACGTGGGGATGTACAATTTGACCTCAAGGTATGTATAATAAAACAGTCCTATAAGTTTCGTGCACTCTCAATTTTTCAGCTAAATTTATTTGACCAACGAAAGCTTCTTGAGTTGCCGAGTAAAGTACTGTAGAATGTTGATATTCATGTATACATACCCTGGAAATATTTATATGGCTTTTGATTGACATGAGATAATAAAACTTTTAGCTGGTAAAAAATTCATTTAAAATCTCTTTCACTGCAAAACAATAGAATGATTGCCGATACAAGTGAAACTTCATGGCTATTCACGACTATTTCCACTAGGAAAGCGTGTCAAGTCAGAATAAGTGACATTTACCTTCTGATAGTGATAAAAATACCCTTAAATGTGCAAACTGATTACGTGGCTGGTCAGAGTGGTGAGTCACCAGTAAGTAGTTTGTATTTTTTCCCTTAGATGTAATTCGTGCTGGGGAGGAAGCAGTAGCTGCAAATAATAACAATTATAAATTATAGGTTATAAAATTGTGGGTTGAGTTGTGATTTGGTATTACTCACCCGGTTGTGATTTGATATTATTTGTTATTTCCTGTACTTATGATTATAATTTTTCCCATGTCAATGGGAGGAAACAAGTTTATATAAAACTATGATTATGATTAGTACACTACCTCTCGTTAAGAAGGCAAGACGTGACATCCATGTAAAAGTGGGTGACTGCGGATATTTTGCGCCCCCCCACAAGAAAAAATGGTCTTCAAGCTCTCTAAAATGGAATGCTAACAGGTACTAGCCACATGACTTGAGGTAGTGATCTAATTTGTAAAAACATTGTTGATGTAACGAGTATAAAGAAACAATACGTATATCGGATATCAAATTATTGTTTATATCTAAAGTTTTACATTATAAAAGGTTAGATACTTTTGTTCGTAGAAAACACAAGCTCAGTCACTATTGTAGTAAGAAGTTAGTGTATATGTTATCAACAGGATGTCCCAATCAGAAGCGGGATGATCAGATGCTTATGTGATTCCAAATGACATAGTGTCTAAACTTCCCTGAATGGCCTGGTGTTCTTCCTGGGCCAACAGTATCGAGACAACTGGATGACTGAGAGAAGATGTAAACAATTCTGCTTTATGATTATTTAGTGTTCTATTCTATTTATTTAATGGTAATTGAGTAGCAGATGACATATTTGAAAAAGGGGTATTTTTGTGATTCTTTTTTACTATATCTATATTTATATGGGATGTATATTTCAGTATCTTCGGATCAATCAATTAGTGAAATTGATGAGATATGTTGTAAGGTGCTTGATATACAGCTAAGTATAATTATCCGACCATTGGGGGACGAAGGTAGGTCGGATAATGTGGAATAGGTCAGATGTTCGGATGTACATAAAAGGTCCACCACAGTCGTCTTAGCCGATGTTAAATTCCCGACATATATCTTTGTCTGGAACAATTTTCTACTTTTCTTATAATATTCACTTTCTGTTCAATGTTCAACACAACACGCTTACGTTTAGCACTTTGTAGATGACATTAGTCACTGTAGAAAGTAAAAATAAATGGCCAAAACAAACACATGTGGTGGTGAAAAAAGTCGGTTGTTTGGACAAGCTGGATGTTTGGAGTCGGTGTTGGGAATTGGGTAGTGCATCTTGTAAGAATTCCCATGACTTTTCAGTTGAATATATGAGACGGATATGATCTGGGAGAACAGAAATGAAGGAATCTTCAGCTGGACGGAGCAGACATGGTCATTGCAAGAAATAGCAGCTAATATGAACAATGAGGTTCAGGCGTGGTGACACCTGCTGAAACTCACGATAGCCTGTTTGACTTGACACACCTTTTACACTGCGAAGAAAAATTCCCGAACATAAAGTAAGTATAGAATGTTGCTATTCTGAGAGAAAATTGTTTTTTTTTTTTTTTTTTTTTTTTTTTTTTTTTTTTTTTTTTTATGCTATCTATCTATCTATCATCTATCTATCTATCTGTCTATCTGTCTGTTGCCGTCTGCCTGTCTGTCTGTCTAGCCTGGTCGTAGTGTCTGCCTGCTGTATGGCTAGAAACCACATCACCTCTTTCGAAATTATCTTCAATTCAAAACACCCAAACATCAATTTGTACATTATGGAAGTTGAAAATCAATCTCTATCACTTTTTTAGATATATTAGTTACACGTAAGATAATGCTCATACACAGTTATCGCAAGCCACCTCAACAGGGTACTCACTATTTATCATTCATTGCCTCATCTCTTTAAAATTAATGCCATAAGACTTTACTGCCCAATAGATGCTATAGGTTTCTCCCTAATTGTTTAATTTTGGACAAAGAAATTACATTCCTACCGCCTGCCGCCGCCTGAATGGTCTGGAAGAAAAAGTGACAGCGGAAACAAATCGGTGCAGCAATTTTAGGTAAACTTGATAAATATACATACAGGCGACGGACCAATGAGTATAGTAGTTAAGGGCCTTATGCTTCAACTAGGTAAACAAAACATGCCCTCACTCACCGCTTTGTCCTCTCTCCCAGTTTGATAAAAAATGGAACCGTTTAAGCATTGGCTTGTGTAAACATGACTCATCATTAAGGAATACAAGATATCCAGGTGAGACAAGAAGAAAAATATGTGAAGTGTTCCCGGCCTTGACAATTTCTAATTAGAAAAAAACCCAGGTTGTCGTATGCAGGTCGTTTTCATGATTTCAAAATAACCAGGATCCTTCGCACAACTAGACTAATCATATTTCGAAGAGTGTTTATTGTTTAAATACATATGTATTTAAATACGTATTTAAATAAATTTGTGTATTTAGAAATGTATTTATAAATACATGGGTTGTCATCGTATTTAAATAACAGTATTTAAATATTTTATGAGTATTAAATACATTGTATTTTAAATACATATAATATAAAAAATTTTCATACATTTTATTCAGTTAATTTGGCCCTAAACCCCCCCAAATATCTGGAAACCCTGATGTTACAGTGAACCAGGGTTTCCGCTTCCAAGGAAGTTTCCTTCTTTTTAGGAATTTAGGCCTGAGAAGGAAATGTCTTAAGGTGTAAACCCAAAATCTAAGGAAATCCATTTTTTTCGGACAGTGTATAATTAAATGTATTTACATATGTATTTAAATACAATTGATGTATTAGTATTTAGTATTTAAATACCATTCGTAAAATGTATTTAGTATTAGTATTTAAATACATTTTCCCATGTATTTAGTATTAGTATTCAAATACATTCGTAAAAATGTATTTAGTAGTAGTATTTAAATACATTTTCTCCCAGTATTTAGTATTTAGGATTTAAATCATTCGTAAAATGTATTTAGTATTTAGTAGTTAAATAACATGTCTCCATTGTATTAGTATTTAGTATACATCAATGTATTTAGTGCCCAGCTCTGATCATTAGTAAATATCCTTCCAGGTACTTTCGAAATGCTGATCAGATAGAAAGCAAGTGAAGGGCCCGGTGGCATGAAGGAGAGTTTGTAGACTTGCAGCTAATGGCCAAAAGCATATCCAGGGCAGCAACTTCCGGATAGAAACAAGGACTGGACATGAACTCTCATTTGAGGGTTCTTGTAGTGCCAGTTACTGGGGTCTGGTTTGAGTAAGAAAATTTGTGTCATTGGACTCATAACTTTTATATACAGGTATGTCTTGAGTAGTAAAGCTAAATGCTGACTGACTTTTGACTGCAGGCTTTCTTATTGAAAATAATGATCTGAAATCATGGCATGAGATTGTAATGTTATATCTTTCATAATTTTGTGATAAAACTTCCCGGTTTTTATACAATAATACATATACAATACACGTATTTTTGTACAATTATTTAAGGCTTCTATATCGTAGAAGATCTATCTTGTTTCAATTAACAAGTGGGACAAAGAAGATTGGAAATCACCTATTGAGAGGGAAGGTGAAAAGATTTTGGAGCAGAGGACAAGATTCTCAGTGTTGGACAAATAATCACACATTGAAGGCTATCGTGAAATTGTCTTCTGCGGATGAGATTTCATCATGCAGCCAAGAAGCATTGATATTCATGCTACAGCAAATGCGGAAGGACACGTTTACAGATTAAACTAGAGTGGTATGTCCTAATTTTTGGTTTGGATATGCTGTACAGCAAAGTCACTTACCTGCATTTGTGTTTTTTTTTCATATGAGGGGGTTCAATTACACAATATGATAATATAGGGATGATGAGTTTTGTAATGTCTTAAAATTTTTTTAGATTTTGGTATATGCTAGCCTTAATTTTTCACACTCTAAAATCTAAACCTTCTGTGAGGGACGCATTCCCCCCAGCGCCACGTTCGTATATGGGCATGTGGTACGTACCCTGAAACCGATCATCCACACGGATCGAATCGTAGAAAACATCCTAGGCATCGGTAGGAAGCAAAGGGATGACCGACAAGCTCGTGTCTGGGACAAGTTGATGTTCCTGCCAAGAGTTCGATTGGTAGGGAAGGAGCCCTGCATGGGATCGCGGACGTGTGAGCTTGGGCAGTGGCATCGCGAGGATAGCGAGGCACGCCCTGGCGTAGCGTCCCCAATGACTGATGGATTGCTGATATTTAGGCTACCACTGATTGGTTTCTTTACTAGGTGAATTTGTGTGTGCTGTATATGTTTATAATTATTTTACAATGGTTAGGGCAAATCTTATAATTTAGCTTCCACAATGTTTCGTATCTTATAATTGTCCTTTATTAGAAGGTTTATTTATGACACCATAGGTCATTTTCATGTTCACATTTAGAAAGAAAAACAAAATTTATTGTGTGTATTACTGCATTGTTTTAGTTATTTTCGAAAATATAATAATTTTTTATTTTGGCTAATGTATTGTAAGTCCAAACTATGAATTTGAGAATAAGATTCATGAATCTTGGGTTATAGATAATATTTATGTTTTGAACTTTTAAAATACTTTTATTACTAAATCATGGAAACTGTCTTATTACAGGTCTTTGTAATAAGGGTTGGAGTATTCTTCACCTTGCGGAGTTGAGGGGATGCAGTCCATCAGCAGGTGCAGGGCTGGCTACAGTCTCTTTCCGTGTGTATCATGGACCCATCACATGGAGGAAAAGCTCACGGTGTGTTGTCTCTGAGCGCGTTAGTATGGATTGCCTACATACTGGAGGATTTTTTTCTTACTTTTTCTTTAACATTTCGGGCCTATTGCGCCAGGTTGGCAGTGACCTCACCAGGGTTGCGATGGTAGGCCGGGAGGTTCACAGAGGGCTATGGTGGTTGTATGCCCACGCCTTGTGGTGCGCAGGTAGGATTGTTATTAGTGGCCACCCTGGGATTAGAGAGATATTGCCCGCTATGTTTACGGTTTGCACTCGCATCAAAAGCTAGCGTAAATAGGCAGCATGTGGGTTGTTTTATAGGCTACTTACGATTTCTGAAATGTTTTTATGGCGTGATTTAAACACACCTAGCGTGATTCAAACCTATGTTACACGAGTTTGTCATTCCAGTCAGTAAGCACTCGGCCACCGCCTCCCCTGACAGACAGAGAAAGAAGACTCATGAACTTGCACCAAATTTCACATAAACTGCCCCAGGATTAGATACATTGGATGATGCCTTGTAATGCAGAACAAAGCAATGGAAATTAATTAACCTTTTTGGTCTACATTGTTATATTTGTTTACAGATTATCTAAAGTGCCTGAGGAGGAGGTACCGTGGGTGTCAGGTAGTAACACTGCCCCAGCGCTTTCAAAGCTGGCCATTGAAGTGCAATCAAACCTTGAGGAGTTGGAGCGGGCAAGCCATTGTCTTGGCTTCACAAAAGACTCATCATGAAGGGTATAACTGTTGTATTCAGTTTTTGTGTGCAAGTGTCCATCTCCTTTAACCTTCAATAACAGCTGACATCCATAGCTGCATTAACTGCAGCTACACATGGAATGGCTGACAATTCACAGTCTTTCATTTCTTGTGTCGAATTTGTTCATTTCCACGTTTTCTCTTGGGTGGCATCAAATTATGTCTGACAAACTCTACAGCTTTACAACATCGTTTCAGAATTCAAGGTTATATTAACTCATTATTATTGACCATAAATTGTCATGGGAACTGGTTGCGGACATCTCGCATGATGCTTAGGATGATAAGGGACACTAGAGCTGGTCTCAATGATTCCGTGACTTAGAATAAAAAACGATCAACCAACCGCCGTCACAGTACAAAATGACACACTGCCGCTATGGTGCCAATACTCCTGGACGAGGTATTACGGGGATGGAAGATGAGTGCGTAGACATTGACACTCCTCATGTCCTTTCGTCATATCCCTTAGTGGTCTCAGGTATGCAAGAGAGTAGATGAAACTGCACTGTAAAGACATGTCTCATACTCACACTATTACTAAATGCACATGACGCACGTACACTTTTTTTCTACTCAAAAATTTTGAATAATGGACTTAGACACCCTCTTTCTTAAAGAGTCATCTAAAGTAAGTGATATTTTTGGATTGCAGACCGCAAGCCAAAATGCAAGGAATGATAATATTGAGATGCTGGCTTTGAGCTGTTGGTCAAGTGACAATCAGTCTCAGAACTCTTCCTAAGCTGCAACCAATTCCACGCATTCTCAGACTTAAGGCTTTGTGATTTCAGACTTTTATCTCCAGATTTCATTCTCTAGTGATTTTCTGAAGTCAATGGAAATTTTGCATTCTTATATGTCATTAAAAGATTGAAAAAACATCACTGGTTGGTTGTTTACAAAGAAACAATTATGTTTGCCTTATGTTTTTAATTTAAATGATGTGTATTGACCGAGTTTAGCTTGACGTGCCTTGAGTTATCACTATGTGGTCAGTCTATGCATCCATCCCCATAAATGAAGTTTGGGTGCTCTCAACAATTATTAGTTACCAATTTTATACAAAGTTTCATGTATTATATCAAATGTTCATACGAGCGAGTGCGAAGCAGCTCGAGAGTCCTCACTGGATACGGGTTTTCTCATTTAAGGGCCGACTCGAACCGACCCGACACGACGACCGTTTTTTTTTTTTTTTTCCCCCAACAACCGTTTTTCAGGAGCTTAATCTTGGATCCGCTTCCGATTGACAAGCGGTACTTCGCCATCTGATAGCCCCATTCAATCCCTATTCGCGCCTACAGACAAATTTCCTTGCTATCGAGTTTTCTACGGGCTCGCTCGTCCTTCGCCGATTAAGTGGAGGGTCTTATGGTTTAAATCTATGCGACGATCGGCATTTATGAATGCATGTGCAAGTTTCAATAGAAGTTTTCACAATTTCATAACAAAAGACTCATGATGTAAAACAATGCAAGTGCATATTGAGGGACCTTTGAAGGAAAACAAAGAAAGAAGATGTTGAGTCAGCCACCAAGAAGTCTTGGTTTTGCCCCTACACAGAGCACCAAGACAGTCTTGTATGCCCCTACAAGAGCACCAAGAAGTCTTGGTTGCCCCTAGAAGCAGCACCAAGAAAGTCTGGTTTGCCCCTACAAGTAGCACCAAGAAGTCTTGGTTTGCCCCTACAAGTGCAGCACCAAGAAGTCTTGGTTTGCCCCTACAAGTGAAGCACCAAGAAGTCTTGGTTTGCCCTACAAGTAGCACCAAGAAGTCTTGGTTTGCCCTACAAGTAGCACCAAGAAGTCTTGGTTTGCCACCTACAAGTAGCACAAGCTGTCTTGTTGCCACTACAAAGTAGGCCACCAGAAGTCTTGGTTTGCCCCTTAAGAAGCAGCACCAAGGAAGTCTTGGTTTGCCCATACACGTAGCACCAATAAGTATCTGGGTTTGCCCTACAAGTAAGCACCAAGAAGTCTTGGTTGCCCTACAAGTAGCTTGTGGTAAAGAGTGACAAATAAGTCCAAGACTGGTGGTGAACAGTGAAATGGGAGAATGAAGATTTCTGCAAACAAAAAAATGGGATGAGATGTGCTCAACTTTGGATGTTAAATAGTCAAATAATGTTACAAAGTCTGAGGAGATAGGTGGGAAATATGCAGCACATGAATTTGGTAAGAGAGTGACATTGAAGTCGAAGCTAGATGGTAGCAAATTCGGAATATTCAAGACCGTGGGCACGAGAGCAAGTGATTTGCGTAATATACGCCAGCGTTGAATTGAAAATGAGTGTAGAGAGAGTAAGAGGAAACAATAAAAGTACTACTGTCAGTGGTCACAGACATCAGGGTTTCGGTAAGGAAAAGAAGATGAGGTTTACACCACTGATGATACCTACATACTTCCTATTCTAACATGCATACATGTACATATAAACAACAATAGAAAGATAATGCTTTGTTGAATGATTTCAAGGTTAGATAAGCACAACATTAAAGAAAAATAACATGTTGCCATACAAAAAATCATGTCATCAAAATAAATCCTCATACAACGAAGATGGGTGCAAATTCATGAACCATCTGATCTTATTATATCATCGGATTCTCGTATATAAATGTTCATATAACATGAGCCTACTGTAACTGCTAACGTTCACGGCTTAATATGGGAATTTAGATGAATTTCCAGTAATGTTTCATCACCAAATAATTTTCATTACTATATTATCATTTAGACATAATTTTCATCATAATTGTCCAGGAACAAGTTAAACTTCTTTGTTAGTTTAATTAATATTAAGGATACGGAGAAAAAAATATCTTAAGACAAAGCAGTATACTAGCAATCATCTAGAGCAGCTTCAGTGACAAAAAAATAGGGCAAATATCTTTTTTGTGAATTATTTAAGCTCTTTCCAAAACAATCCGCAAATATGCCTATCCAGTATTCTAAGCTGCGATACAGTATTTGGTGATCCACTGCACACACATCAATGTACAGTGAGTCATTTTAGTGTTCCATCCTTCAGGTGTGGTGGACCGCCGACAAAACCGCAAGACTGAGCTGCTGGAGGTGGACATGCAGATGAAGTGTTTACTACCACAAGGGGACGGGCATCCTTCCCCACCCTCCATCACATGGGTCATGGCTACCGGTACCATCAAGGGTGACCTCAGCTTCAGTGAGGGCGAATGGACGGGTCATCTTCAGACACTCTACAGCCCCTCGGTAATTTCCATCGCTAATCTGTGTTTCTCTCTCTTTTTCTTCCTTTTTTTACTCAGAAAATTAAAAACATACCTTGATTGTTATGGGTGTAGTTGCTTGATAATATTGTTCATAGTGACACTGTAGCATATAATGACTCACTTGGTGTTTTGTATCTGGTAAGAAAAAGCCATGCCGTGCAGCATTTCAGTCATTTATATAATGTAATGACATGCACTGGGAAGTGTTCTATCTGGGTGACTTCCATAATGTCAAGGTGGGGAAGGTATATCATAAGGTGCATATTTAAAGTTTTTGTCGTACCCTGTGAACTTTAAAAGCCCCCTTGGGGGGCAGTTATTAAAAATCACTCCTACAGAGAAAAAAACCCTGCTAAAGTTACAAATTTACCATGCTATTTAAAGTTATTAAAGGGATAACAGGTGGGCCCAAGTATATAATTTTTAAACCTGATTGGGGGGGGGAAAATTTTTTCAGTCAAAAAACCCAGTTTTTAGTTTTTTGGGCCTGGATTTCAATATAGAATTTTAAAACCCTTTGGACAATACCCTTTTATTTATGAAACCCACTGAAAACTTTGCAGGGAGCCAAAAATTTTTGAACGATATCAAAACAGTGTAGGTAGGAATAAGGTGTTTATTTTTGTTTGTTCAGCGGGTGGATAGGTTTAGGATTTTTTAATTGGTATTCTTTACTTGATTTTCAAAAAAACTAGAGTACCCCAAGGGGCCTTACAATCATGAACCCCCTACAAAAAAAAAGTTTAAATGCCAACCTTTTTTTCAAAAAATTTTTTTTTTCCCCCAAACTGTGTAAAAAATTTTAATGTTAGAAACCCTTTAGTATTTTTTATGAACCTGTCTTTTCCCCTTAAACACCCCCCATATATAATGGTTAAATAGTGGAAAGGGGTTTTAAACCCTTAAACAATTTTTTTACGAATAGAAATTTATTTCAAAAGTTTTAAGCTTGTTTAAATTTTTTAGTAAGTGGTTTAGAGTAGTAGATAAATAGAGAAAAGTGATACATACGACGTTTTTTAGTGATTTTAAGTGATAATAATTAAAATTTATTTTAAGGCAAAAATTTAATTTAAAGGGGGTTTGATCCACTCCCATTTTGTTTTGCGGACGGTTTTACCCAGCAGGGAGGAAATCCGGTTGACTACAATGGGCCCAAAATCACTCGCAGCTTCCTCAGACATAAAGTTTGGGGCTAAATTGGTTGTTTTTTTCTCCCATTTCCCCCAAAACATCAACTTTAAAAGGGCCCAGCTTTTTGAAAAAAGGGTATGTTAAAAAGTACCCGGTTATCTTTTCTTTTACTTTCAATTTGCCCCAAAAACAAGGTTTGGGATTCTTCGGGAAATTAAGGGTTCATTTCCAAAAAGCTGGGGGTTTTCTGGGGCCCCCATAAATTGGGGTTTGAAAGGGAAAAAAATATTAATTTTTGGGAAGTCATAATTCATTTTTTTTTTTATAATCGGACAACCCGGATAATGGGGTTAGCCCACCCCTACTAGCCCGGGGTTTTTAGGGGGTTTAGCCTTTATATTTTTTATAAAAATTTTCCCATTTCTTTTTCACTTGCGGGCAAAATTTTTTCAATCCAATCTTTAGTTCTTCACCCCTTTCCGGGAATTTCGTCCGGGTAATGGAAAGTAGAGGGGCTTTCCCTATTTAAATCTCCCTTTTACCCTGGACCTTTTAGTTTGTCTTTTAATGTTTGGGTTTAAAATATTTTTCCCACTATTTTGTATTTCCTTTTCTTATCTTCCTTTATTATTAGTTTTCTTGTTTTTGTTCTTTATTTTAAAAAGGGTTTGGTTTTTAAGGTTAACGTGTTTCGGGATATTTAACTTTTCACGCAAAAAAATTTTTTAATAAAGGTTTCCTCCTTTCCACTGGACTTTCCTTTCCCCTTTATGCTCCCTAATTGGCCCCCCAAAATGGCCTGACCTGGGGGCGGGAATTGTTTTTTTGTTAAATTTCCCCAAAATGTTTTCCCTTTTTTTCCCTGGCATTATTTTTTATAACTTTGGTTTGCAAAAAGATTTTTTTGCCTTATAAAAAAGAAAAAATTTTAACAAAAATGAAAATTTAAAAAAGCGGAATTTAACGACTCCAAAAAAAATATTTGAGTAAAGAGAAAAAAAAGAAATACTTAATTTCACCACTTCGTAGCTCAAAAACTTTTGAGTCAATTTTTTTATTTTTATTATGCCAAAAAAAAGTGGTTTTTTATGAGGATTCCAAATGTTACCATTATAATTTTAAATTAGGGCCAGTATGGCCAGCGGGGGGCCCACTTTTTTAAAGGACGACAATTTTCCCGCTCAAAGGTGCCTGCGAGTGGAAAACGGGAAGCCAAAAACCCTTTTCCATTTCACACCCCTTTCCCAGGGAGGGGGGGGGGGGTTAAAATTTGGGTTTTATTTTTTTTCTTTGGGGTTCACCCCTTGGTTTTTTGACGCAAAAAATTTTTGCCCGAAATTTTCTGATAAATACTTTTTTTTTTTTGGGCAAATTTTTTTAACCCTTTTTTTTTGAGAAGCGCGCAAAAGCTCAGATTGCAGAGGGGGCCCCTTTTTAAACCCGATCGGTCCCCCGTCCGTGAGAGGGTTAAGGGGGGAGCCTAGTTTTTCGGAATATTTTAAAGGGGCTTTTTGCTTCCGGGGTAAAAATTTTTTTTTTAAAAGGGATTTTAAATTTTTGAAAATTTTTTTTAAAATTGAGTCCCTTTTTGGTCCAGAGTTTTCCCCTTACTATTGTTTTTTTTCCCCTTCAGGTACTTTTTTGGACTAGAAAAGAACAGCTTACAGCTTAATTTTGGGAGAAAATTTTTTGGAGGATTTTTAAATTCACCTTTTGTTAAACATATAGAAAGCCCTTCACTTTTACTACCAAGACTGAAAACAAGGAAAAACAACCTTAAAAACCTTCCCCCCTAGTTATTAAGGTTTTGGAATTTGGGGGTTGTAATTTTGGTTTTAATTGGGGAATAGATGAAAAAAAAAACTGTATTATTATATTTTTTATGATCCCCAAAATTTTAACCTTTATAAAATAAATTTTAAAATTATTAAATTTTATTTTTTTAAAATTTTTAAGTTTTTTCCTATTTTTTATTTTAAAATTTATTTTTTAAAAATTAATTATATTAAAATATATATAAAATTTAAATTTTTTAATTTTTTATAATAATATATATTTTTAATATATTTTTCCCCTTTTTTATTTTTTTAATATTTTTTTAAAAATATTAAAAAATTTTAAACTTTGGAATTTTTTTTTTTTTAGGGGGCCCTGGAATTTTAAATTTTTTTGGGGGAATTTAGATTTTTTTTAAAGGGAAATAAGGGTTTTTGAGGAAAAGGGGAAACAAAATTTAAGGATTCCCTTCCTGCCAACCATTTTATTTCCCAAAAAATTTTTCTAATCATCCGGGCCTTTTAAAAAATATTTTTTTTTCAAGGGCCAAACCCCAACCTTTAAAAAGGGTTTTCCCCCCGAAAACCCCCCCCTAAGGAGGGTTTTTTGGAACCCAAGGGGTTTTTCATTTTTAAGGGGAAAGGGGGATTTTAAAAGAAGGGGGGATTCCCAGGTTTTACCCCTTTTTGTTGGGATTGGGGGGGGCCCTTTTTTTTTTTTTACGGAAAAACCGTATTTTTGGACGGTTTTTTTCCGGGAAATGGGGGGAAATTTTTTTTTGTAAAAAGGTTGGGGATGGGGAAGGGCGAAAAAGGGGAATTTTTTTTTCTTTTAAATTTTTCCCAAATTTTTCCCATTCCAAACCCAAGCCCCAAAAACAATGGGGTTTCCCCCCTCGTTTTCCTTCTTTTAAAAAAATTTTCATTTTTAATTTCCCCTTCCCCCTTTGGCTAAAAATTTCTAAAACCCTTTTTTTCAAACCTTTTTTTTGGCCAAAAATACCCCCTTTTTTAAACAAAATTTTTTTTAGGACTTTTTCCCCCCGAAAAATTTTTTTGGCAAAAAACCCAATTTTCCCTTTTCTCGCCTTCCCCCCTTTTCCCTCGGGGGATAACAGTTCTTGAACCGTTTTCCAATCACTAGCCAGTGAAACTTTGCCTTCTCCCCCCGTTTTTTTGTTGTTTTTTTTTCCTTTGGGCCTCGGGGAAATCGGTCCACCTGCCCAAAGTTTGATTTTTTTTAAACTAGTTGTGTTTTGGGGGTTTAAATTTGAGCTTTTATTTTTTCCCAAATTTGGCACACCCTTCATTTGGGCCCCAATTTAACGGGAAAAAACCCAAATAAATTTCCTTCCTGGGAAGTAGTATGTCATTTCCGGGTTTCTTTTTCCACACTTTAATTCCCCCAATAAGGAAAATATTTTTTAAATTCCCTTCAAGATTTTTGTTTTTTAAGTTTGTGTTTTGTTTACTTTGGTTTAAAAAAAAACAGAAATTCGTTAACACAATATAAACACTTTGGGGGAAAATACAGGTTATTTTTTTTGAACAGTTTTTTTTTTTTATGAAATTTTCAACCCAACTTAAATTTAATCTTTAGAGGGTTTTAAAGTAATGAGGGTTTGTTTTTTTCAGCAAAATTTGCGGAATCTTGACTTAAAGGGTTTGGAGCCGTTTTGGTCCCCGGGGGAACAAAAAAGTCACAAAAATGGCATATCAATGCAGTAGGGATAAAAAGTAAGTTGAATACTTTTTTTGCTTTTTTTGGGAAAAATAATTGAAAAATTTCTAAAAATCATGGGAAAAGGCTGCCCAAAAAGACAACAAAAGGACGTAAGAACCCAAATTTAAGGGCAGGGCCTTTTACCCCCAGACAGAAAAGAGTGTCTTTAAAAGCTTTGGGCAAAATTTTTGGGGTTTTTGGACATTTTTTTGAATTTTCCTCTAAAGAATTTTTCAACTTGGGGAAAATCCAAGAAAGAAAAAATAAGTCAGGCATTTGTGCTGTTACAAAAATTTAATTTCTTAAATCATACAAAAGGTGGGACTTTTCTTTTTGAATTTTTTTTGAAAAGGGCCCCCCCTGGGTTTTTTAAAGACATTCTTAAAAAAGGTTTTTTCACTTTTAAAAAGGTTTTCTTTTCTAATTAAAATTAAATTTTGGGGTAAAACAAAGGGAAATTTAAACAAAAACCTTTTTGGGGTTTGGAATAAAAATTTATTCTTGCGAAAACTTAAAACAAACAATTGCATTTGGGAAAAACTTCCTTTTTCCAAATAATAAAAAGGGAACCAAAATTTGAGTTTTAAGTGTAAAAATTTGTTTGGGATTTAATTCTTTTTGGGAATGTCTCTAGCCAGAAAGGCATTTTGCCATAAAGGCCTTTGGGTAGTTACAGAGGTTCCGTTAAAAGGATTCCTAACAAAGTGGACTGGGAAGTTAATGGGCATGTTAAGGAGAACGTCGTCAAAAAATATACGGTTGTTAACACTGTTGTTTACACTTAAGCTATAAATATAACAATATCTGCAATCAGAGAGACCATGAGTCACTTCTTTTAAAGTGTATGTCTGAACCTTCAAATGCTTTCAATTTTTTTTTGATCTCTGAACTGAAATAGTGTGCTGCAGGATATGTTTTATCACTAGATTTTGCTAAAATCTGGTCATGAGCAAGCTAGTAACATTCTCATTATCATTTAAACCTCTTCTCTTATTCTTATCTTATCGATAAAATCTTATGCAACCTTAAAATATGCATCTCACGTTCTCTCTTATGCCATATGTCAGATGAAAGACAGACAGACATACAGATTGACACACAGACTCACACACACAGATAGGACAGACAGATAGACAAATATCATATAATTACAAAGTACCATTGCTCACACAATCACTAGGGTCCAAATATAGTTGTTCTTATCAGGGTTGTTATTATTTACATTATATGATTTTAATCGATTTTAACCCTGGATAGATACTGTTTTTAAGGCACCGCTTTTAGGTAATGTGGGCAAACAACCTATGTTAGGTAGCAGGAAAGCACTAGCAGCCGTACACACCGTGAGATCAAGATCGGGAAATGTTGTCAGGCGATACTGAGGGCTCCATGTAATTTGTTATTTACTGAAGACCAGGGCTGGAGACGGAGTGGAGGAGGCTATAGGGAGTATATCAGCTGTCCAGGAGCCTGGTTAAGTGTTTATATAGGGCCTGAGGAGGGTGTGGTCCAGGTAGGAGGATATTTAGAAAAGTAATTTACTTAAAAAATAAATATGGCAGACATACCACAGACCGGGTCAGGGGTCGTCTTATGCGGCGAATATAGGCCTAAAACTGAATAAAAACACATCACAATTTTGGGGTCGACTTATATCCCCGTCAACATATAGGGCAACATATACAATATATGTTTCTTTTTCTACACTTTGGTCATTGCTTGCACTAATCTTGTGAGCTTGGAAGTGATATATTTACATGTTACTTACAGTTTGAGGTTGAGATAAAAGCGGGACAACAATGGCAATTAGAAGCAAGTGGAACGTATAATGACCACTCAACCCTTTTAGAGCAACTACATAACTTCAGCTGGATCTTAATCTCCCAACCTATGGCCTCACAAGGATCAACACAACAATGCACTCAATAACCACCACATGGGCCTTGACATGCATGTAAGTTGTGTTATGTAGTAGTGTTGACGGTGATATGTTCTTGTGTTTCTTTTTATGATGGATTTATTGAAAGATTAAAGTAAAATAAAAAAAACTTACACTATTTGAATATAAGGCGGAATTTTTTTCCTTCAGGTTTTAACAAACGATGGAAGGAAATATAAGGTGATGATAGCCTATGAGTGGAGAGTGGATCACATGCAAACCCAAGAATATACGCAGCATTTTGAGCTTCATATGCCTAACCAGCTCTAATTTTTAATAGTGCCATTATTTTTTGGTACTGTTATTACTTTCACAAGTGACTTGCATCTAGACAGGTGAGTTAAGATTAATGATGCATGATAATTATTAGTGTTAGAAAAATGTATTACTGCTGTCAACAACTCTGTCATTTTAGTACAAACGTGGGGATGTACCAATTTTGACCTCAAGGTATGTATAATAACAGTCCTATAAGTTTCGTGCTCTCAATTTTTCAGCTAAATTTATTTGACCAACGAAAGCTTCTTGAGTTGGATTAAAGTACTTAGAATGTTTGATATTCATGTATACATACCCTGGAAATATTTATATGGCTTTTGATTGACATGATATAATAAAACTTTAGCTTGGTAAAAAAATTCATAAAATCTCTTTCACTGAAAACAATAGAATGGATTGATACAAGTGACACTTCATGGCCTATTCACGACTATGTCACTAGGAAAGCTTGTCAAGTCAGAATAAGTGACATTACCTTCTTATAGTGATAAAAATACCCTTAAATGGTGCAACTGATACCGTGGCTGGTCAGATGTGGTGAGTCACCAGTAAGTAGTTTGTATTTTTTTCCCTTAGATGTAAATTGCGTCTGGAGGAGGCAGTAGCTGCACATAATAATCAAATACTAATATGGTTATAAAATTGTTGGTTGAGTTGTGATTTGGTATTACTCACTCGGTTGTGATTTGATATTATTGTTATTTCTCGTACTTATTATTATAATTTTTTTCCATGTCAATTGGGAGGAAACAAGTTTATATAAAACTATGATTATGATAGTAACCACCTCTGTTAACAGGCAACGTGACATCCATGTAAGTGTGACTGCGATATTTTGCAGCCAAGAAAAATGGTCTTCAGCTCTCTAAATGGAATGCTAACGTACTAGCCACATACTTGAGTAGTGATCTAATTTGTAAAACATGTTGTGTACGATATAAAAAATACAATGGAACAAATTTTGCTAAACAAAAAGGTACCCTAGAAACACAACTCATCACTTTAGTAAGAAGTAGTGAAAGTATA
>JACEEZ010020729.1:0-15701 GCA_016584305.1 Chionoecetes opilio
TCCCCTTTTTACTAAAAGTTCCTCTTCATCCTCTGTCCACCTTTTAAACCCTTTTTGAATACTTGACGGATCTCTCCTTCTCTCAAAAAAGGTTTCATTTAATCATTTTTTTTATTTCTTCTTTTTTTTCTACGCCCCTCTGTTTTTTTTTGAGTGGCTTACAAAGGACATGTAACTAAATTTAACCCGTGGGCTGGGGCAAGGGCCTTCCGGAAGGCTCTGCTGAGCGATTTTGCAAAGCCTTCCAAGCGCAATTTTAAATTGCTAGAAAACCCGCCAACTTCGTAAAGTCTAAAACTGTTCAATAATCCTTGATGTCACCCCTCATAACACAACCACATTTTCTAACTACGCTGTCTCAATTATCCACATTGATTTTTTTCCCAAGCTAGGGATTTAGTCTGGCCTGATATGCTTGGGGGAACGTCCCTTAGGGGGGAAATAGAGGAAATGATGGTTTTGAGAAATTTGAATGGATGGATTGAAAGGTATGTAAGAAAGGGAAAAAGGGAAAAGGCCACGGGAAGGGACGGTATCCCGAATGATTCTATAAGAGGGATGTGAGGGGAGTATTGAGGGAATCATACTGTTTGGACATATATGGAGAGGGGAAAAAGGGTTTCCTGGTGCCGGGAATAAAGTTGATGACCCCATAACATGGGGGGACACAAGATTGGAAGGAGTTAAAAGTTAAGGCCAATACGGTGTGTGACACGGTATGAAAGTTTTTCTGGGGTGTACTAAATGATGACTAGGTAAAATTGGGGGAAGGAATAAGGTATGGGTAAAAGAGCAAATGGATTCGAAAAACAAAGATTGAGGACAATATGTTTGTAGTAATGAAGTGTTGAGAACAAGGAAGGAGGGAAGAAAGAATATGTACCTTTTAGATTTGAGAAAGCGAAAAAACGAGTGGATGGGAGAATGCTATGTAAGGTTTGGAGACGTTGGCATGAGTGAAAAGTTTGTTAAAAATAAAAAGATATGATAAACACACAGAAAATTCAGTATGGGTGACCTCGAGACGGGATTGACTATTTTGGAGGAAAAAGACAGGGCTGGGGCCTTTCTCCTCAAATTTTTGGATTTTTGGAGGAAATGGATGAGAAAAAACGTACGGGGCTGGGTGTGAAAATTGGAATGAAGTTTGAGTGTACTGTGTA
This sequence comes from Chionoecetes opilio, assembly GCA_016584305.1. Classification (NCBI taxonomy): domain Eukaryota; kingdom Metazoa; phylum Arthropoda; class Malacostraca; order Decapoda; family Majidae; genus Chionoecetes; species Chionoecetes opilio. The sequence goes on from JACEEZ010020729.1 coordinate 1,164, forward strand.
TGCAGATGATGTGGTACCAATGAAACCATAATGAGCTACAAAATGCTGAATGCTATACTAGTTGGAATTGATTCAACGGGGCTCAGAAAGGGAGAAGATCAAGTGTTGGTGGTGAATGGGGAACTATGATGAGACGTTTTTGGAGGGTGGGGGGGAAATAAAATAAAGAACGAAAGAGTACAAGTATCGGGGTTTTTGGGTTGGGCTGATAAAGGCTGTGAAAATTTAAATGAGGGGATAGCTAAGAAAACCAGTTTTTTGGGAAGGGCGGGGCAGTGTGCAAGAGTCGGCAACAATATGAAGTGGTGGAGGACTTGAAGGGTGTGGGAGTCCCTACATTTGTATGGCCTGGAAAAAATGGTGCGGTCTAGAAAGAGTTGGGGCAGATTGGGGAAATAAAACCCGAAAAAACAGGGAAATAGCATTGGTCCAATAGGGTTTTGGGCATGGGAAACGATTAAGGAGACATGAATGAACACGTTCAAAGAGGATAGCAAAAGGGAGGACTGAGGGACAGAGCTAGACAAAACATGATCACAAAAGGGCAAGTAAGGTTTGGGACTGGGGAAAATTATGGGAAGTGGATAAACCAGTAAAATGGAAAATGGGCATTTGAAATGGGAATGTTTGTGAAAGGAGTGATGAGCTGGGGTATGGCTGTTGCAAAAAGGGAAAAAAATAGGGAAAGGGGAAAAGAAAAGGGGAAAAAAAGAATGGTTAGGGGGAAAAGTGAAAAACAAAACTGGAAATTTCAAAAAAGGGAAAGGGCCCCCACGAAAGAAAGGGTTTTATGATGGGGGCTACGAGGGGATTTACTCTTCACAGCCGGGGCAAAGTCGCTGGGGGTAAATAGTTATGTAAGATGGAAAAATGGGGGCAGCAAAGGGGTTGTGACGTTGTGCAGAGTGGATGAACCGTGGAGCCTTTAGCTGGAATCGAACGGTATGGTATGCTAGAACAAAGATGTTGGAGGTTTAGTGGAAAGGAGAGGTCGGAGTGGAAGAATGGCGAGAGATAAAGGACAGGATGTGGAGATGGAGTACCTGCTGGGGTTGTGTGCTGATGGAGGAGTGACAGTCGTGTAATTGAGAGTGTAAAAGAATTCGTGGAGAATTCTTGGAAGAAGGCACGCATAGAAGAGCATAAAGGGGCAGGGGCCCCTCAATCATGGGGGACCCCATATGAATGTGATGCAGAGAGAGGAATGAGGGGAAAAAGAAATCCCTAGTTTTGTTTTCCCCCTTTTGTTCTCTCCAACGATTACGTGTGTGGAGAACGCCGGACCAAAGGCTTCACCGACAGCATCAGCTGGGTGACTCCCAAATCAAGATCAGATCAAGATCAAGATAAAGGCATGGGGATATTTTTGTCAATCTTGGACTTTTGGAGAGATTATTCAAGTAATTCTCCAGTAGTATATCTCAAGGTACGGTACAACGGTACCTATGCTTCCCTTTGGGGAAAAACTACGGGATAAATACTTGAATAATCCCCTCAAAAGTTTGGGAAAAATCCCAAGGAGTGGCACCCCTTATCCCACCTCGGCAGGCTCTCGCCAGCGGTTTGATGCTATTCGCCCCAGATTTTTAAAAACTCCCGCCCACAACCACACCAAAAACCCCATACTTTTGGGGTTTAAAAAATAGATTTTTTTCCTGATGCGGAGTTTTACTACCTTGACGTTGATGTGATTTTCATTTAATTCTGTAGTGGTCAGTGTTTACTCAGACGGCCAAACTGTGGGCACTAAAACAATATTTGCTCCCGAAAGTTCCCGGGTTAATGATGCCTTCGTTGTTATAAAAGTTAGTGTTTTGGGGTGAGTGTGCTGATTGAAGGGAGGGAGGGGGAGGTGGGAAAGGGGGGGGGGGCAGGTAACTAATTTCCTTATTGGGATAAAAAAACCTTTAATTTTTTTTTTTTTTTTTGTTTTTTACATCACAGGGAACTGGCCAAGGGCCCAACAAAATGGGTAACACAAAGCCCGCTTAGTTGCCAGTCCTATAAAGAAGACAGTAAGAAAATAAATTAAAACAAAGGGATAAGCCAATTTAGTTCGGGAGGTGTCTTGTTACTCTTCTTTTGAAAGATTTAAGTCATAGGAAAGTGGAAAAAGAAACAGGAAGAAAGTTCCAGAGTTTTCCAGTGCAAGGGATGAAGGAGTAAAGATCTGATTAACTCTTGCATTAGGAAGATGGACAGGATAGGGATGGGAATGGTAGAAAGTTTTTGTGCAGCGAGGCCGCGGGAGTGGAGGAGGCATGCAGTTAGCAAGCTCAGAAGAGCAATGAGCATGAAAATAAAGGTAGAAGAGAGCAAAGAAGCAACTTGCGGCGGTGATTTATAAATTGAAGACAGTCAGTCAAAAGGAGAGGAGTTGATGAGACGAAAAGCTTTTGACTCAACCCTGTTTAGGGGAGCTGGGATGAGTGCCCTCCTCCCCAAACATGTGAGACATACTCCATACATGGCGGATAAGGCCCCCGTAGAGAGCAAGCAATAGGGGGGTAGAAAAAAAAGGACGCAGATGCCACCGCACACCTAACTTCTTAGAAGCTGTTTTAGCAAGAGATGAGATGTGAGATTTCAAGTTCAGATTTTTAGTAAAGGATAGTCCTAGAATGTTCATTGTAGAAGAAGAGACAGTTTGAGTGTCATTGAAGAAGAGGGGATAGTTATCTGGGAGGTTTTGTCGAGTAGATAGGTGAAGAAATTGGTTTTTGAGGCATTGAAAAAAACAAGGTTTGCTTTGCCCCAATCAGAAATAATAGAAAGATCAGAAGTTAGGCGCTCGGTGGCATCTCTTCGTGAATCACTTAATTCCTGTTGAGTTGGACGTCTAATAAACGACGTTGAAAAATGCTGGGTAGAATCATCAGCGTAGGAGTGGATAGGGCTTTGAGTTAGACTTAGAAGATCATTAATGAATAATTGAAAGAGAGTGGGTGATAGGACAGAACCATGGGGAACACCACTATTGATAGATTTAGGAGAAGAACAATGTCCGTCTACAGTAGCTACAATAGAACGGTTTGAAAGGAAACTTTAAATGAAGGTATGAGGAAAAGGATAGAAACCGAATGAGGGTAGTTTGGAAATTAAAGATTTGTGCCAGACTCTATCAAAAGCTTTTGATATGTCAAGGGCAACAGCAAAAGTTTCACCGTAACCCCTAAAGGAGGATGACCAATATTCAGTTAGGAAAGCTAGAAGATCGCCAGTAGATCGCCCTATACGGAAACCGTACTGACGATCAGACAGAAGATTGTGAGCAGATAGATGCTTAAGAATCTTCGTATTAGGTATAGATTCAAAAACTTTACAAAGGCAGGAAGTCAAAGCTATAGGACGGTAGTTTGAAGGATTAGAACGGTCACCCTGCTTAGGAACAGATTGGATGTGAACAAACTTCCTGCAAGAAGGAAAGGTGGAAGTAGATAGACATAGACGGAAAAGTTTAACCAGGCAAGGTGCAAGCACAGAAGCACAGGTTTTGAGAACAATAGGAGGGACTCTGTCAGGACCGTAAGCCTTCCGAGGATCTAGGCCAGATAGGGCAAAGAAAACATCATTCCGAAGGATCTTAATGACCGGCATAATAAAGTCAGAGGGTGGAGAAGGAGGAACAAGCCCTTCATCAGCCAGACTGGAATTTTTAGCTAATGTTTGAGCGGAGAGTTCGGCTTTAGAAGTAGATGAGACCGCTGTGGAGCCATCTGGGAGAAGTATAGGAGGGAAAGATGAAGAAGAAAAATTGTTAGAGATGTTATTAGCTAGATGCCAGAAGTCACGAGAGGAATTTGATTCAGAAAGATTTTGACATTTTCTATGAATGAAAGAGTTTTTAGTAAGCCTAAGTAAAGATTTGGCATTATTACGGGCAGAAATATAGAGGGCATGAGTTTCACGAGATGGGTGCTTACGGTACCGTTTGTGAGCCACCTCTCTATCTCGGACAGCATGAGAACAAGCAGAGTTAAACCAAGGTTGACGGGCTTTAGGATTAGAGAAATTATGTGGAATGTACGCCAGAGACTATGCCCTCAGTTATGCGCTCTGCACAAAGAGTTGGGTCTTTGACATGGAAGCAGTAATCATTCCATGGAAAATCAGAGTAGTACTGCCTTAGGTCATCCCACTTAGCTGAGTTGAAGTGCCAGAAGCACCTTCGTTTAGGTGGGTCCCGAGACGGTACCAGAGCGATAGGACAGGTTACAGAAATAAGATTGTGATCGGAGGAACCCAACGGAGAGAATAGTTTCACAGAGTAAGCAGAAGGGTTAGTAGTTAGGAAAAGATGAAGAATGTTGGGCATGTCTCCAAGGCTTACCCCTTACCCCTTCCTCTATGGGTTAAGTAACTTATTTGTGTAAAAATAATTGAGTCGTTAAGGGAGGGTGAAGGGAACTATAGATTGTTGAAGAAAATTTAATGTGAGAGAGAGATCAATAGGAAGTAGAAGTGAGAGGGAGGGATAGATAATTATAGATACCTGCAACATTTTGAATAAAGTAGGTAGGAAGGGAAGGAAAGCATAGCTATAAGGGAATAGAGAAAAAATCGAGATGTTTGGAGATTACAGGTTAAAAATATACTAATAAATTATTTAATCTCATAAGTGTTTGAAATGATAATTAATAATAATAATGACAATAATGTGCTGGTAAAGATTATAGTTGTGTCGCCTTATCCGCGTAATCCAGGGATAAGTAAAAGTCCTTAGGAAGCTTGTTGTAGGTTCTTATTTCTTATTCTTATATATGAATACAGCGGGGGGGGGGGGGGGGGGCACAGCGTGGAAGCCTCAGTGTGTATTGAATCCTACCCTGCTACTCTGCTACTGAATATGGTAGCGAGCTATATTGTCGCTGCCAGACGTGAAGTCTTACATTGTCGTACGCTATACATACATAATGATATATAATCCTACGGACATAATAACAGTGGAATATTTCCCTATCCTACACCTCCCTTCCCTCTCACGCTCGTAGTTTCATTCTCGAGCGGACTCCTTGTTCTGGAGCCTCACAGAGCGCCGGGGCACAGGGGAAGGATGAACACTTTGGGATTCACATTGGGGAAGGGAGTCATCCCTATGGCACTGCACTGGACGAAGCAAACAGCGATTTCGTCAATACACATGACCACTAGGGAGACGCACCTGATATTCCCTGGACCTTTGGCCGACACCCATTACAACACCGACCTTGTCCCTGCGGTGAGATGTTGGGTCCTGAAGGCTGACATGCTGGCCAACATTCAACCTGTGAAGTCGGAGGGCGTGCTGGTCGTACCGAGCTGTAACGTCCTCGGTAAGGGCAGCTGCACGGAGGTCACAGTCTTCGGCCTTTGCCTGCCACTCCTTAGAGAAGGACTGGGGGTGGGCAGGGACACAAGACCTAAGCGGATGTCCATAGAGGATCTGGGCAGGGGAGCGTCCTGTGAAGTTGGCTGTGTTGCGCTGTTCTAGTAGGCCGCGGTCGAACTCCTCACGGTCAATGTTGCCGGAAGGCGCCACCTGAGTATGAAGTGCTTCACAGACTTAACTGCGGCCTCGGCATGACCATTTGACTGTCGGTAATGTGGCGACGTAACCTCATGTCGGACTCCCCTTCGATCCATGAATTGCCGGAACTCCTGGCTGGTGAATTGGGGGCCTCCATCGGTCCGTAGGCGGAGGGGAACACCAACTTCTCGGAAGTAGCGGCAGAAGATTCTGATGGTAGCGACGGACGAAGTGTCGCCTTTGCAAGGGACGACCACAGGCCACCCTGAGAGTCGGTCGACGACGACTGAGAAGGACCTCTCTGCTACAACAAAGAAGTCGGCCGACACGGACTCATAGGGTCTCGTAGGGTAGTCGTCACTCAGTAGGGGCTCCTTCTGCTGGCTCGGCAGGAGGACCTGGCATGGCTCACAGGCTTGAACTGTGCTGGTGATGTCAGCATTAATGTTTGGCCAGAAGACAGCCTGCCTCACCGTCGTTTAGTCCTCGACGCCTCGGTGGCTGTCATGCAAGTGGGTCGAGGTGTGGCGGCGTAAGGCGGCAGGAACCACAACCCTTGCTCTGTACAGGACGAGGTCACCATCGGCGTAGACTTCGTCCCGTATCTTCCAATACGGAAGTAGTGAGTTATGAAGGTCGTAGCGGTTTGCAAGGAGTCCCGAACTCACGCAGGTGATAGGCGGAATTACGCAGGATCGCTCTTTCTGCTGCTCGGAGATCATCGAGGGTCTTGTCGTCATCCTCTTCCGCTGCTTTGATGGCCTTCACAGTCACTAGGGGTTCTGAGGAAGGGCGGCCGCAATTGCTCACAGGCGTTTCGTTTTCAAGCGTGGGGCACTGAAGGGGCGCGGGACAAAGCGTCAGGGATGCAGAGCGACCTGCCTGCGCGCCACACGGCTGTAAAGACATAGGGCGAAGGCTTCTCCTTTGGGCGCGGGAAAGCGAGAGTTATCTACAGCGTCCAGCGTGTAGTGATTAGGAATAGGAATAAAGTGGGCGGTGGTCAGTCATCAAGGTGAGGTTCTAAAGTCCCCACCAAGTATAACTTACACTTGGTCATCGCCCAACCACAGCAACTCTCCAATTCATGGTGGCTAACGGGTCTGGGAAATCGGTAAGGAACCGGGAGCCCATTGAACGAGACGTAACTGCCCATTACCATGATCTTGCAGGAGGGCATATCCTAGGCCGTTGAGACGCGAAGCATCCGTCTGTAGGATAGTGGGGCAGGCGCTGGATCGAATGGAGCGAGAATTGGTGGACTGGAGAGGGCTGTCTTCACGGGGCGGAAGGCCTCATCGTGGTCCGGAGTCCACAAGAATGCTCTCTTGGAACTCATCAGGGGGTGTAGCGGGGGGAGCAGCGGCAGATATATAGGGGGTGAACTCAGCCAAATGAATGGGCCTTGGAGTTGGAGCAAGAAAGGGAACCCATGGCGACGACAACTGTTTTGTCTTGCGTCCCAGTTTGGCCAGAGGTAGGGGAAGCACCATTACTACCCGCGGTTCCACGTTTGGAGTACGGCGTCGGTTCCCTTTTGCTGTCCCCTGCAACAGAGTCGTATGGCCAAAGCGAAGGCAAAGGCGACATTGAGCCTTATTAGCAGGGCACTTTGCTGTGCGTGGAAAGTCCTCGATGGCCGCAGCTATGACAGGTGCTCTGAACAGCTGGGTCACTGTGCTTTTACCGTGCTGTTTCGCGCAGCACTGGCAATCATATGCCCGGGCTTGGATGTTGCTGAAAAAGAGGGCCGTCCTAGCGCTTCCCGTCCCGTTTCTTGGCCTTCTGATACGATGACACGGCTCCACCTGTTCAGGTGGGCGCGAATGGCAGAGGTTGCACACCTGGTAGCCTCGTAAGGAGCGGCAGGCTGTGACGACGTCATGAAGAGAGCAAGTTTCCTCCAGGGAGATGATGCTCTGGACCAGCTCTTCATCCTTTACGCCCATCAAGCTCACCGTCTTAAATTTAAGTCTCCGGGCAAAAAATGATTGCCCGGGGCAGACGTCAATTTCCTCCGCGACGCGGCGCAGGTGTACGTAGAACTCGTTAAACATTCACCGTCCCAACTGTTTTGCAGTTTGAACAACTCTCTCCTGCGTATGACCTCGTTACGTAGCCCCTTGATATGTAGCTGGGGAGCATCCAATACCTCGTCGACGGACTTGTCTGTAAAAAGGGGGTATCTATAAAGTAGGCTCCAGAGCATGCTGTTGTTTCCAGGGAGAGGCACATATGTAGCTGTATGAGTTGTTTGGGCTGGGGTAGAGGGTAGACAAATCCACCCTCGTAGTATAATCGTGCCAACGACGTCTCCATTCCTGAATTCTGGAACGTAGCGTCAGGTTGAAAAGGTGGTGGTGTCTGAGTAGTAGCCTTTTGTGGGGCGGGTGTATGGGGCAGCAGTCGCGTTAGCACTTTCCCACTGTGGGTGGGAAACGGACTCCGGGTGTAAGCATGGAGATTAAACCTCGAATTTTGCTTGTCCTCTTCTCGGGGTAGGAGATCGTTATGTCTCCTAGCTTCCTCTTCTCGTCCCTCTCCTTTCCTCGTCCCTACGTCTCGTATCTTCCTCCATTTGAGTAGGCACAGGATGTCTGGACCCTGTTTGGGGGGAAGGAGACCTTCGTTTCCGCACCTCCACGTGAAAGTGAAACTGGTGGCGAGGGGGCGGGAGATAACTCGTCGTCGAGCTGAGGGGTGGCGGCTGGGATAGTTTCCTCGATGTGGTCCGTGTTTCCATGGTCATGGTGGCGTAGACTGAACAAGACAAGTCTACACTGACAAGACTTGTCAGTCGCTGGCGTCTTGTAGGCAGAATTATGTAAAATAGCCTTTAACAGACAGTCCGCGGGAAATACGTGATACGTGTTTATGTGTGTATGTGTGTGTGTGGAGGGCGGGTGGAGGCTAGGCGGATAGGTGGACTCGCGCGCAGCTTCACCTCACTTTCCCTCTCAGTCACCCGTGAGATATAGATAAAAAGGAGGGTGTACTACCTCGCTCTCTGCACCACCCCAAAAATTGCCGGGAAGGCCTTAGAATGCCAGTTTGGGGACACAAAAATGACACTAGCCCTTCACTGAACACACGGGGGCCACCGTACCTTCCAACACACGCACAAGTCCGCTGTAACTGCCACCAGAACCTATGACCACTGTTGTGGGAATTTATTCCATACATATATTTAATAAGAGGTCTTACCTAATCAAAACCCACCGTTTATCTCATCCCGACACAATACCCCAGCTAGTCAACAAACTAGGATCATATCCGTGGATAGTGGGTTGAATCGCTGTAGGCTTTTGATTAATACTGCCTGTCCTGTGATCCGAAGTGTCGCCGTGATCGAGGCCGCAGGTGAAGTGCGGAGGTGGAGGCGTTATTTGGTTGGGGGGCGTCAAGGAAGCTATTCAGGCTTAATAGGACCGGCACTGATAGTTGCTATGTCGATAAGACACGTCCCTATTTTTTTTAACACTTATATTTACAAATTAACGTAGGTACAAATCTCTTCATTATAATCCGAGAAGAGATGTTAATCCCCCCTGGCTGGAAGTGTACTTATATATACAAGCACGTATATTAGTAAGATATTTTAATCCCGTGAGGGCTGGAAGTGTACTAATCTCTAAACCAGCGGCGGCGACCGGCCGCCAAATCCTACCTACACGTGTCAATCATCGGTGGCGGCGAGGTACCCCTCCCAAATCCCGGGCCACGTATACACGCAGGATAGGAGCAATTTATAACGACGCCCAAATACCAGTTCGCTCCAAATTAAGGTGCTAATATAAGGGGGCAAATGCTTAATAACCACTGGGAATTTCTCATTTATAATACCCAGTCTTATCTTTTCTTAAATTACCTTATATTAATACCCATTACCATTATAAATATATATATATATACATCCCTACCCCTCCCCTTGATAAGTGGGACACACATCCCTCACATGGGGGGGGGGATGAAACAAAACCCCCACTCTACCAATTTTTGAGGGTGGTTGGTGGATAATTTCCCACAACTGGGGGGCCCGGGGAAAAACTGAAGTTCCGCTTCATGTGACATCACCCCAGGCCACATAGCGCCTGAACATTTGGATAGTGTTTCGGCACTTTTTGGTCTTTGGGTATTTTTAAAAATATAGCCCTGGTAGAGGTACAAGTGAGTATGCAGACATATACTTGATCGGGGGGAGAGTTATCTCCCGAGTTATAATATCCCCAGTATAGTCCTCACCATTGACCTCAATTGGTTTTAGGAGCTCTCTATCAGCGGGAAGTTCAGGGCGACCTAGATAGGAGACTAGTCTACTCATTCTAATAAATTTAATGATAGATTTGAGGTAATATTTTACTGCCTCTCTACCCTGATGTATCCAAAATTAACACCTGATATCGGCTAATATTGTTGCCATTCCGCCTTGTAAAGAGTTTTTTATGATATTTTCCTTCCACCAACAATTTAGTAAGATGATGGTATTTGGGAATTAGTTATGGGATGGCAGGTGGTATTTGGAAGATCAGCTTTCGATTTTTGTCCTCGAAAACCTAAATTTTGCCCCCATGACCTAGTACAGACTAATCATTACGTTAATTTGTTCCTATGGGGCTGGCTGAGGCCAAGAGCTGATATTCCTCAGGAAATACCTGCTTTTGTATTGTTCTGACCCAAAACTTCAAAGGATCAGAGCTATCCCTTTTAATGAATTTGAAGACTAAATTAGTAGTCATGATTAGTTTGCTCAATTAGGAAAACTTTCTATGTCTATCACAGGATCTGGGATAAATTCAGGTTCCCTTATTATATCTACAGATATGTCTGGTTAGTGGAAATCTAATTAGGATTATTATTACACTCTCTCAGCCAGGTAGGGCCTTTAAACCATAATCCTGTGTTCAATTTGAGGTTATTATTTCCTCGCGACACTTTATTATTAGATTTTCATTAGTGGCTATATATTGATTATTAACTGGAATACCTCTTTCCTCTACTACCTCACTAATTGGTGTGGGCATGAAAGTGGTTCCAATTTTGGATATTAATAGGGCTGTGCATAACTAGGAATACTCTCCTCTTGCTCGGCTTGGTGAGTATGTGGGATGGGTCCCATTATTACCTTACCACCAGCACTGGTGAATATGGAGACGTTATGTCTTTTAGTTGGAGTTGGAGGCGTTATTGTGGTTGGGTGTCAAGGAAGCTATTCGGGCTAAATAGACGCGGCACTGATATTTTGTTATGTCGATAAGACACGTCCCTATTGTTTTAACACTTATATGTACAAAATGAACGTATGTACAAATTTCTTCATTATAATCAGAGAAGAGATGTTAATCCCGCGTGGGCTGGAAGTGTACTTATATATAAAGCACGTATATTAGTAAGAGATGTTAATCCCGTGAGGGCTGGAAGTGTACTAATATCTAAACCAGCGGCGGCGACCGGCCGCACAAATCCTCCCTACGCGTGTCAATCGCCGGTGGCGGCTAAGCAACCCTACCAATACCTGCCACGTGTACACGCAGGATAGGAGCAATATTATAACGACGACCAATAGCCAGTCGCTCCATATTAAGGTGATAATATAAGGGGCAAATGCTTAATAACCACTGGGAATGCTCATTTATATTAGCCCCGTACTTATCATGTAATTAAATTACCTTATATTAATATCCATTACCATTATAATTATATATATATATACATCCCTACGCTCCCCTTGATAAGCGGACAACACATCCCTCACAAGGGGGGGGGGAAACAAACCACCACTCTACCAATTATTGAGAGAGTGGTTGGTGGATAATTTCAACAACTGTAATCGCGTAGACACTAAAGCTGGCTGTGTTCTGTGTATATCCCTGTAGAAGCCGTTTCACTGCGCCATGTGTCGCCTTATCCACGTAATCCAGGGATAAGTGAAAGTCCTTAGGAAGCTTATTGTAGTTCCTATTTCTTATTCTTCTATAAGAATACAGGGGGGGGGGGGGCACAGCGTGGAAGCCTCAGTGTGTCTTGAATCCTACCCTGCTACTCTGCTACTGAATATGGCAGCGAGCTATATTGTTGCTGCCAGACGTGAAGTCTTCCATTGTCGTACGCTATACATACATAATGATACGGAAATAATAACATAGATATCCTACGGGCATAATAACAGTGAATTATTTCCCTATCTTACAATAGTGATGTGAATGATACTGATAATAATGATAATGATGATAATGTTTACCTCAAGCTGAAGGGAAACAAGCAAATTATCATTATCATTATAGCCCCCATCCAGTGTTGTTTGCTTTTGTTTATTTATAAGAGTTTAAGTTTTCCCTTCCTATAGAACGTTCCAATGGGATAAAAGGGAGAAAGAAAAAGGTTTTTCAACCAAATGACAATATTTATCAACTTCTTGAATGTAAACAAACAAATCAAGAAATTCACTGAGGATAGGACCTGTGATACCTGTGATAGGAAGGAGTGGGGCGGGGGGCATACTTTTATGCAAGGGAGGGCTTAGGGGGGTTAAAGTTGTGGCAATGATTATATTTCGGCCCCGAGGAGATAACGGGGGTGGTAGGTTATAGGGAGTGATAGGTATAGATAAATAGCACTTGTTACCTTTGATCACACGTGGTACAGTTGTGTGTGTGGAGGGGAGGGTTGTGATATTTTGTTTTGTTTTGTGTGTTGTGTGTGTGTGTGTGTGTGTGTGTGTGTGTGTGTGTGTGTGTGTGTGTGTGTGTGTGTGTGTGTGTGTGTGTGTGTGTGTGTGTGTGTGTGTGTGTATTTCCCATTCTTTATAACATGCATATACCTGGCAAACTTTATTGACATAGTGTTGACAGGTAGTGTGTGTGTGTGGGGGGGGGTGCGTGCGCGTGCGCGTGCGTGTGTGCGTGTGTGTATGTGTGATTGTGAGTGGTGCGTGCGTGCGTGCGTGCGTGCGTGCGTGCGTGCGTGCGTGCGTGTGTGTGTGTGTGTGTGTGTGTGTGTGTGTGTGTGGGTTGGTGTGGGGGTGTGTGGCGAATAATGTACCGGGAATTGAGCAAAGATCTACAGTGTGTGTAGTTGACAAAAGTCTCACGTGTGAAAATAACCCTACTCCCTCCACAAAAAAAAGTGCGTAAGCGAGTGCGAAAGAAACGGCAAGATTAAATGAACATGTATAACTTGTAAACTTAACGAAAAAAATTGTAAACTAACACAAAAAATAGAAGATTGAAAAATTTTCGTAAACAAAAAAACTGACTAGACTCTACTTACAATATGTATATCGTAAGTAGATGTTTTAAAGAAGAACTAGCCAGGAATTGACCAACAAAGTAAAACAGAAACTGATAAATGATGAATATTGAAAAATCGACAACAAAAACACTGCACAAATTAATACGGTTGAAAATTGCCAAAAAGTAACTCGGCAAAAAGTTGACTACCCAAATTACTCACTAAAAAAGAAAAAAAAACTAGAAATTCTGTTGAAAAAAAGATGAAAAACTATATAGGTCAGTAGTAATAAGGAGAAAACGGGTGGTGTGTGGCTGGATGAGAGAGAGAGAGAGAGAGAGAGAGAAGAGAGAGAGAGAGAGAGAGAGAGAGAGAGAGAGAGAGAGAGAGAGAGAGAGGTGAAACAGAGAAGGGATAGACAGAGAAAAAAATGGAAACGTCAGAATATCAATTCCTTTAACGTAGGGCCTAACATTTCCAGACCATACACCTCCTCCTCCTCTTTCTCCTCCACTACCACACCACCCTGTCAGCGCCTGTCCAATATTTCGCAACAGGCATCACCACCTCGTTTACAAAAGGGCACCTGTCACCCTGTATCGTGTGGCTGATAGAAAGGGTACAAAGGGCGTGCCTAGGTAGCTGTAGGGAGGGAGGGAGAAGGGGGAGGTAACAGCAGGTACGCGACAAGAGGAGAGAGAGAGAGAGAGAAGAGAGAGAGAGAAGAGAGAGAGAGAGAGAGAGAGAGAGAGAGAGGAGAGAAGAAGATACTTGATCATATCTAGACACTTTGGCAAGTTCCAACTACAAGGATATTTACTATACAAGCGCCATCACGCCAGGACGAACCTGGTGGGCCTGAACCGGTGACCGAATGCAGGACGCTACACGTGAGCCCGCAGCTCTACCAACCGAGCCACCCTGACTGGTAGAGAGATACACATAATATATATATATATAGATACACATATATATATATATATATTAGATACACATATATTATATATATATATAGATACACTATATATATATATATATAGATAACATAATAGATATATAGATAGATAACATATATATATATATATATAGATACACATATATATATAGATCCATATATAATATATATATATATAGATACACATATATATATATATATATATATAGATACACATATAATATATATATAGTATAGTATACCATATATATATATAATATATATAGATAACACATACTAAAGATATATATATATAATTATATATATATATATATATATATATTATATGATATATATATATATATAGATATAAATCATATATATATATAGATATATATATATAGTCATATATATCTTTATATATATATATCATATATATATATATATATACTGTTACTACGGATAGTGAACAATTACAGTCCGACAACGCGTAACCAAAAAAAATGAAAAGAAAAAACATACGGCAAGAAAGTATAAAGTACTTGAATTTATGTAATATGAAACAAAAAACGAAAGAAAGCAGCAACGATTAAACAAAGAAACAAAAGCTAGAAGCCTTTAAAGTCTCAAAAACACGAATATCTCACTACGAAGTAGACACAGAAACACACAAAAACCTTATCTAAACGTGTAACCAGAACGCCCATAGAAACTAACACTAAATTGTCAAACGGAAACCCAACACACAAACACTGAAAATAACACTAAAACACAACACTGAAACACAAACACTGAAACAACACTGAAACACAACACTAGAAAAAAAACCGGAAAAAAAGGGACCAAAAAAGGAAACCCCCAAAAAAAGGGG
>JACEEZ010020730.1:0-2500 GCA_016584305.1 Chionoecetes opilio
TAATATATATATGTTATATATAAAAAATCTATATCTATATTAGTATAATTTTATATATAATAATTATATATTATAGATTATATTTATATCATATAATTATTATAAAATATATAATATAAATATAATATTATATAATATAATAATAGAATATATAATATAAATTTAATATATATATATATATATTATATAAATAGAATATCTGTATATGATTAATATAATAATAATATAAAAGATATTCTAATTAATATTAAATATAATATATATTTAGATTATAAATATATTTATTAATAATATAATAATATATTTATATTATATAATAATAATAGTAAATATATTATTAATAATATATAATATATATAATAGATTATTAGTATTATATATATAAAAATTTAAGAAATAAATAAATAATTATATATAAAATTTAATATTAAATATATAAATATATATAATAAATATTATATAATATAAAAAATATATATAAATAATAATATAATATCTATTTTATATAATAAATATAAAATTATATATATATTAATATAATAATAATATATAATAATATATTTTATATATATATTAATATATATATATTATATATAAATATATATAAATATAATATATATAATTATATATATAATAATAGATATAATAAAATATATAATAATAATATATAATTTTATATATATATAATATATATAAATTATATAATATATATATATAAATATATATAATATATAATATATAATATATTATATTTATATATATATATAGATATATATATATATATATTTTTATATATATATATATTATATAAATATTAGGATTTTTAAATATATATTATTATATATATATATATATATTATATATATATAATAAAATTTATTATATAATATATATTTTTATTATATTTATATATATATTTTATATATTATATATATTATTATATTTTTATAATTATATTATTATAATATATGTATATATATATTATATTAATAAAAATTTGATATATATATATATATTTATATATATATATAAATAATATATTTAATATATAATATTTTATATTATAATATTATATATATATATTATTTTTATATATTTTAAAAAATTTATTATTTATATATATTTATAATAATATTATTTTATTTATATAATATATATATATATAAAATAATTTTTTTTTTTTTTTTTTTTTTTTTTTTTTTTTTTTTTTTTTAAAAAAAAAAAAAAAAAAAAAAAAAAAAAACCCCAAAAAAAAAAAAAAAAAAAAAAAAAAAATTTAATTTAATTTTAAAATTTTTATTATTTTAAATATATATATAAATTTATATATATAATTAAAAATAAATTATATATATTTATTATATATAATTATATAATTATATATATTTTATATAAATTATATATTTTTTAAATAAAATTATTATATAATATTTATATATATTTTATATATATATATTTTTATAATTATATATATATTAATAATACTTATATTATTTTTATATTAATATATTTTTATTTTAATATATCTATATTATTTTATATTATATATTTTTTTTAATATTATTTTTTTAAAAATATTAAATATATATATATATAATATATTATATATAACTATATTTATTATTATATATATATATATATATATTTATTAAATATAATATTATATATTATATTATATATATATATATATATTTTTATATATTATAAATTTTAAATTATATATTATATATATATATATATAAATTTTATTATTTATAAATTTATATATATTTTTATTATATATATAAATTTATATATATATTTTTAAATTTTATTATATATAATATATTTAAATTAATATATATATATATATATATAAATTATTATATATATTTTTAAAATTTTTTTTTAAATTATTAAATTTTTTATTTTTTTATTATAATATAAAATATATAATAAAATTTAAAATTATATATTATTATTATAAAAACAGCCGCAAAGCCCCCCTCCGGGCGCTTTTGGCTAGCTCCTGCGGAGGGCTATTGGGGGGCCCTTCCCCCACACCTGTTTTTGGGGCCCTTTCGGCCCCCAAAACATGGACTCCCCAGATAGCCCTTCAATTTTCCTGAAATCATGGTGTAAAATGTTGTTTTCCCCCGCACCCATTCCTCACCATCCCCATCACCCCCCCCCATTCACCCCCCTTACCATACCCCCCCACCCATTCCTCACCCATACCCATCACCTCCCCCCTTTCCTGACCCTTACCCTCCCCACCCCTTCATCACCCATTACCCCTCACCCCCCACCTATTCCCTCACCCATCCCCCAACCCATCACCCCCCACCCATTCACTCCCCTCACCCCACACCCATTAACCCATCACCCCACCCTTCACTCACCCTTTCCCACACCTACATCAAGGCTTCCTCAATTTTTCGAACCCCCTTTTTGTTTTCACAATTTTCGCTAATAGGCTGCAAAAAAAAAAAAAAAAAAAAGTGATGGGGATATCTTAAGG
>JACEEZ010020730.1:7500-12500 GCA_016584305.1 Chionoecetes opilio
GGAGATCATAAATTGGGAATTGGGACAGGAGGGTGAGTAAAGAAAGTTTCTGTGAGGCAGATAACTTGAGGTTTATAGCATGAAATCAGGACACAAAGGTTTTGTCTGTGGGATCGGAAGTCGTGAATGTTCCAATGAAGAACAGACAAAAGTGTAGATGTCAGCGGGTGATGATAGTTGGAATGGTAGCGGCCGGAGTAGAGGGGTTAGCAGGATCAGCGATATCAGGTGGGGGATCAAGTGTAGTAGGTGAAGTACAGTCAGTAGTGTCAGGGGGGCGAGGGGACAGGGATGGGGATTGTTGAGACAAAAGGGAGTCCTTTGTACAGCCAGGAGGAAGGGGTAAGTTAAGAAGAGACTTAACAGCGGGACGGTTAGAGGTAGTAGAAGAAGAGGGAGAGGACATCGGGTGATCAGAGAGAAGGGGGGAAGGGTGCAGCGGGGAGAATGATGGAGAAGGCGGGTAACAGGGGGAATGTTGGGAGGCAGGAGGAAGAGGGGTAGGCGGAAGGTGGGAGGGAAGAGGATGGATCTCAGCTGAGACTGTGAGGGTTGAGACAGAAGGTGGGGATGATGAGGCGGTTGGTGAAGAGGGCAGAGGGGTCATGTCTTGAGACTGAGCGATGTACTCTTCGATCATAGCCATGGTCTCAGCTGGAGAGTCAGGACGGGAGACCTGAGAGGCACAGGGTTTCTTAGTATGAGGAGATGTAGAAAGTGGGGTGTGAGGAGCTGAGGAGGAGGGAGAGGTAGTGGAAGGTTTCGTGGGGGAGGAAGGGGAAGGACGTTTAGGTCGTCTGGCAAGAGTAGGCCGAGGGGTGCGCTGAGGAAGGGGTGTGGGGATCGAGGAAGGGGTAGAGGTCGGAGTATCAGGACTGAGGACGGCAAAGGGGTTACTTATGGAGAGAAAGGGGGCAGCAGGAGGAGCAAAGGAAGGACGAGTGGGAGGAGGAACAGGGAAAGAGAGGGTAGGAGAGGTTGTAGTAGGGGGATCCGGAAAAGTGGGATTAGAAATAAGCCGGGAGACGGGGGTAGGCGAAAAGCCTAGGCGGCGAGCTTCCTGGCCGGCTTCCCATAAAGTGAAACCCTTCTTAAATCTGATGGATGCCACTTCAGATTCGAAGTGGTAGACAGGGCAACCCCTGTAGAAGACGTTGTCTGAACCACCACAGTTCGCACAAGTGGGAGACATTGCAGGGCACGTGGAACGAGCATGGCCAGGTTGAGCACAAAATGAGCAGCGGGCAGAGGATCGGCAGTGCTTGGCAGGGTGGCCATAACGCCAGCAGGACTGGCACTGGCGTGGAGTAGGTCGGTATGGCTTAACAGAGTAGTGGACCCCGGCAACATAAATGCTATCAGGGAGATCTTGCCTTTTGAAAGTGACTTTGGCAATGTTGGACTTACGGCGGCCCCGGGGTGGGATGGTGTAGCAGTAAACTGCAACGGCATCATAATCCTCTGCCAAAAGGTCGTGGAGGACATCCGCGCACTCAGACCATTCGGTGTCATCGACTGGGCAAGAACGCGGGGGGATGGAAACGGTTCCAGTGCAGGTGTTAAGAGCAATGTAGGGCATGATGTCGAATGGGCCGTCGAGGTCTTTAAGGTTGAGCAGTACATGAGCTTGGGCCTCGGTGTCAACAGTCACCAGGCGGGACCGGTCGGGGCGGGTACGGAAAGCAACCTTGCCAACTTGCCGTTGGAGGCATGTCGTGAAACGTAGGGCGTTAGCAGAGTAAGGGGCGGTGATAGGGACGATGAAGAAACGGTCCCACTTTGCAGGACCAAAAAGAGTGTCAAAGGAGGGGTGAGGGAGAGAAGTAGATGTGCGCGGGCGTGAGGAAGAGGAGACCGTACGGACTGTTGTTCTCCCGGCGGGAGAAGGTTGTAGGGTACAAGAGTAGCTACACAGGATGAGGAGGAGGACAAAGAAGGTTGGGGAGGAGGAAGGGTAGGAGAAGGATCTGGAGGGGTTGAGCAGGGAGGCAAGGATGGAGAAGGTATGGAAGAGGTAGAGGGTTTGTGGGCTGGAGTGTCGCCTGGTGCTGAGGATGGATTCATGATCTGGCTAGGGGGCTCAGGAGCACTAAGTGACTCTGAGGGTCGAGTTTGGGGTACGGGCAAATCAGTATTCCAGGCCGTAGTCAAAAGAGGAGCAGGGGTCGGTAAACCAGGGGGATCACCAGCTGGGGGATCACTAGGGGGATCACTAGATAGCTCTGTCTGACTGTCTGTCTGTCTCTCTGTCTAGAGAGATAGATAGATAGATATACACACACACACACACATATATATATATATATATACTAGCCGCAAAGCCGCCCTCCGGGCGGACTTTTTGGCTAGCTCCTGCGGAGGGCTATTGGTGGGCCATTGGCCCACCACCTGTGTTTGGTGGGCCGAAGGCCCACCAAACACAGACTCTCCAGATAGCCCCTTCTAACTTTTCTGAAATC
Source organism: Chionoecetes opilio (assembly GCA_016584305.1). Taxonomy (NCBI): domain Eukaryota; kingdom Metazoa; phylum Arthropoda; class Malacostraca; order Decapoda; family Majidae; genus Chionoecetes; species Chionoecetes opilio. The sequence continues at coordinate 9,960 of JACEEZ010020730.1, forward strand.
ATGGATGTAGAAATGTATGTATTAACGCCAACCCATTCACATCACCCCCAACCCATTCACTCACCCATTACCCATCACCCCCCACCCATTCACTCACCCATTACCCATCACCCCCCACCCATTCACTCACCCATTACCCATCACCACACACCCATTCACTCACCCATTACTCATCACCCCTCATCTATCCCCTCACCCATCACCCCCCACCCATTCACTCACCCATCACCCCACCCATTCACTCACCCATTACCCATCACCCTACATCAAGGTTTCCTCAATTCTCGCAACCCACTTTTTTTCACAATTCTCGCTAATAGGCTGCTAAAAAAAAGAAAAGTGATCGGATCATCTCATAAGTAGGCTTAAATCCTTCTCCAGGTCAACCTGATTCCAAAACTGTGCCATATGATGGGATTCCGCCACGGGGGCGGAATCTATACCACACACACACACACACAGACAGACACACTTTCGCTTATATATATATATATATATATATATATATATATATATATATATATATATATATATATATATATATATATATATATATATATATATATATAATTATATATATATATATATATATATATATATATATATTATATATATATATATATATATATATATATATATATAATATATATATATATATATATTGGTGATGGACCGAATATTCGCATTCGCACTCCCACTCGTAGTAGTTTGCGAATATGCGAATATTTTGCCAAAACCAATAAACTTACAAAAAATACGAAAAAAATAACAAGTGAACATATTATTACACAAGCAAACATATAATTACATTAATAGTTTAGCCGAGCGTTAAAGTAATCGTCCAGACCCATTTTTTCTTTCCATAATTATGTTGAATGTTCATTCAAAATACCTAATCCACAAAAAAAAACTCATTTACACGCTTTATTTCCCTAAAAACATGACTTGTGTAAAAAGCGCGGGAAAAACCAGCCACATTCCAGGTGTGGCGCGAAACCTGCTGGTGACGTCACATTAGTAAGCCTCCCAGCCCTGCCTGATACAGATACACGGAGACTCAGAGAAAAGTATAGTACTTGAAGAATTTTGTGTGTTTCTTATATATTTGTTATGCGATATGGCATATACAGTACTTGCATCCTTCATGGGTACAGCAAGAAAGCTGTGCCTTTCCCGAGAGCTTAACACCCATTTACAGCCTATACGGAGACGATATATGTGTGCAGACATGTGGAGCGGCGGGGAGCGGCGGTTAGTAGCGGTCGGTGTGCTCAGATTGTCTCGCTGAGTCTGAGCACACCGCCCGCTACTATATCGCCGCTCCCCGCCGCTACACACGTCTGCACACATATATCGTCGCCGTATAGGTTGTAAATGGGTGCTAAGCTCTCGGGAAAGGCACAGATTTCTTGCTATACCCATACAGGATGCAAGTATATGCCATATTGCACAAAAAAATATCAGAAGCACCCAAAATTCTTCAAGTACTATATTTTTTTCTGAGTCTCCGTGTATCGGTATCAGGCAGGGCTGGGAGGCTTACTAATGTGACGTCACCGAGCCGTGGTCCGTCGTCTGCTGGTCGTCAGTTGTGTTTTGAGAGCTTGGGGAATTTACAGATTTTGAATGCGGATCATTAAAAAATCTGGTGACTGGATGCAAAAAGTGACAACATATTGTTGATATACTCGATAATGGCTATAATTTGACTGCATTAAATCAGGAATGATGAAATGGTCTGGACGATTACTTTAAGGTCGTGTCACACATACACTTTTTCCGGCATCTTTTGGTATGTTGCTACCATTTGATGCCTGATACCGGCATATTTTAGTAGCAAACGCGGAGTCGCGCATGATCGTTCTCTTGCCACCAGTATTGGCATCTTTGTGTACATTTTGGAGCAGCCGACGCCACGCAAGACTTGTACGAACTACACATATCAGTGAAATAAAGAGAAATGACCAATCTTGGGTGGTCAAGAGATGCTGTAGTATCTCTGTGTGATAAGTTTAGGGAAAATAATTGCTGTATATTGGGAATATAGCTGTATGATTTTGTATATTAATAGTAATATGGTGTAAATGAGAAGAGAAAAATAAAGATGAGAGGAGGAAAATTAAGTTTTTAGGGTAGGGTAGGAGAAATAAATGTTCGCTCGGTTCACAACCGAGAAGTCCCGGGTTCGATCCCCGGGCGGAGCGGAAACAGTTGGGCTGTTTCCTTAAAACCCGAGCCCCTGTCCACCCAGCAGTGAATGGGTACCGGGTGTTAGCCGGGGGTTTGTAGCCCGCCTCCTGGGGTGCTGGCTTCGGCCAACACTATAAGCACTAGCAGACAGCTCTCTAGGGGTAGTCTGAGAGAGAGCTGTCTGGTTACAGGGGAGATCCATCTCAGCTGCGTCGATAACTGACGAAATTCTTCAAACATCAAACATCACTCTCTATATATACAAGACACGTGTATGATATTGTTGTGCAAATCTCTCACAGTCACCTTCCTTATCTCCTGACGAAGATCCGGTAGAAGAAAAACTGAACG
>JACEEZ010020730.1:20000-45000 GCA_016584305.1 Chionoecetes opilio
AGGACACAGAGGACCCAAAAGAGACCTAGAATACATGCAGGTGAGAGCTGTGCAGTGAAATAGTCCCGTCTCCAAATGATTAGCCTAAAAAGTGGAAAAGTTTAGAAGTGATAAAAGTAAACAAAGATGAAGGAACCCTTCAGGATGCCTTTTGATGGCTTTGACACTAAAGAAAAGGACTTATTAGGGCTTAAAATGAACCAGAGGAGAGATATAATGCTAGAAGATACAGTACACGAGATGATGGAAAAACTAGAGAAGATGGAAAGGAAAGTGTTTGTATAGGAAAAAAAGAATAATATACTGAAAAATAGAGTGGACGAACTTAATTGTAAACAAGACAATGAAAAGGTAGTGAAAATGCATGCAGAAATTAATGCAGTACATAAGAAATTGAAAATGGCACGAGAGGAAATGAAAGATGAAAGAAAGACATGGAAGATAGAACAAAAAAAAGACCAAGAAAGCTTACGTCAAATAGTAGAAGATCAAGAAAATGAAAAGAAGAATCTGACCAAAGAAGTAGTTAATGTGATCAAATAAAAAGAAAATTTAGTAAGAGATACAGCGGACAAAAAGAAATGTGTCATCATTTTTGGTTTTAAAGAAAATATTTAAAGTAGTAGAAGAAAATACGGAGATAGAAGAAGAAATAGAAGAGATAGATATGTTAGGCAAATATGAGGAGGGAGGGGCCTGCCCCTTAATAGTTAAGTTAAGTTCACAAGTTACAGCACAAGATATATTGTCTAAGGCATGGAAACTGGCAAAGACAGAAGAATACAAGAAAATATGGATAAGAAAAGATATGAATGAGGAAGAAAGAGCCAGATTGAATGTACTGTGTAAAGAAGCCAAAGAAAAAAACGAATTGAGAACGGAAGAGGAAAAACAGAAATTCTATTGGAGAGTTTTGGACCAAAAACTGAAGAAGTGGTATCTAAAAGAGAAAGAGTAAGAGAAGACAGTTTAAATGAAAATGAAAATGGATGGCGGGTATCGTACACAAATATAAATGGGCTAGTGTCAACATTAACAGAAGTAAACGATTACCTGAGAGCCAAGAAACCAGACATATTGGGTTTAGTAGAAACGAAGCCGAGTGATTTTGAGGATGTGCCAGTTGGGGAGGGTCAATATAATGTATGGAGGCGAAACAAATCAGAAAAAGGGAGATGGTGTAATGGTGTTAACAAGGAAGGATGTGGTAGCAGGGAATGTGGAAAAAGGAGAAGGTATGGCAGAGGTGTTGAAGGTAGAGTTGGGGATGAAAAAAGGAAGAATAAGAGACTTAGTAATCGTATATGTTCCACCTAAGAGAAATTCCTGGGGGAGAGAGGAGTACGGAGACATGATAAGAGACACAAGCAAATGTTTAAAGAATACGATGGAAAATTGTGAGAACATAATTATGATGGGTGATTTTAACTGCAAAGAAGTTTTCTGGGAAGAATGGTATACTGAAGGAGAAGACTCATGGGGTGGTATATTGTTGGATTTCGTAATGAATAACATTATGACTCAGTGGATTAAAGAGAATACAAGATTCAGAGGTAGCGAAGAACCATCAAGACTAGATCTACTATTGACGAAAGAACTGGAAGTAAGTAGTAAAGTAAATTATCAGTGCCCACTTGGAAAGAGCGACCATGTACTTATTGAATTTGAAATAAATGATAGCAAAAAAGAGGGGAGAAGAGAAGAACATAAGGAAGGAAGATACAATTATGGAAAAGCAGACGTTGTCGAATTAAGAACATTTTTCGGAGAGACAGACTGGAGTAATTTCCATGCAGCAAGGAGTACCCAGAAAAAATGGGATGAGTTCATCCGAATTTACACCGAAGGAATAAATAGTTATGTTCCAAGGATAGTTATCAGAGAAAAGAAAAAAAATGAATGGTTTAACAGAAAATGTGAATTAGCAAGACTAGAAAGAGAAAAAACATGGAATAGTGGGAGGGAAAAAGGTGGCAGCAACCTTTGGGAGAAGTACAAAGCAACTAGAAATGAATATGTAAGAATCCGAAGAGAAGAAGAAAGTAACTATGAGAGGAATATAATAGAAAAATTTAAGAACGAACCGAAACTTTTCTATAGATATATTAATGGAAAAATGAAAAACAAGGAAGGAATAGATAAGCTGAAGGTAGAAGGCATAGTGTATGAAGATGCATTACAACAGGCCGAGGTGATGAATAAGTGCTTACAGACTGTATTTACAAGAGAAAGTGAATTTAAAACGAAAAATATAATAGCAAAAGAAAATATAATGGAAGACATAAAAGTAGACGTAATAGAAGTAAAAAGGAAAGTCAAGATGTGAGAAAAGCCCCAGGTCCAGATGGAGTGTCGAACTGGATAATGAAAGAGTGCAGTAATCAACTAGCAGGAAAGTTACATAGTGTAATTGAGAGTTCACTCAAGGAGAGCAGAGTCCCGTTTGATTGGAAAAGAGCAAATATTGTGCCAATTCACAAAGGAGGAGACAAAGAAGAACCACTAAATTACAGGCCAGTATCATTAACAAGTGTAGTGGCAAAAATGTGTGAAAAAATTGTGAAGGACAGATGGTTGAAATATTTGGAAGAGACAAACACACTTGCAGGTGGCCAGTTTGGATTTAGAGGAGGAATGTCATGTACAACGAATTTATTAAGCTTTTACTCGAGAGTGATCGATGTGACACAGGAAAGAGAGGGGTGGGTCGATTGCATTTACTAGGACCTAAAGAAGGCATTTGACAAGGTGCCTCATAAGAGATTGCTCTGGAAGCTAGAACATGTAGGAGAATTGAAGGGTGGTTTGCTGAAATGGATGGAAGACTTCTTGAGCAACAGAGAGATGAGAACAGTAATAAAAGATCAAAAGTCAGAATGGTGCAGTGTGATAAATGGAGTTCCTCAAGGATCAGTATTGGCCCCAGTGATGTTCTTGGTCTATGTAAATGATATGACAGAAGGAGTAAACAGTTGTATGAACTTATTCGCTGATGATGCTAAATTACTAAGAAAAGTAGAAAGTAAAGAGGACTGAGGATTTACAAAAGGATCTAGATAAGATTTTCAGATGGAGTCAACTATGGGAAATGGAGTTTAATGCCAAAAAGTGTAAAGTGATGGAAATGGGCAGTAGCAAAAAGAGACAGAGAGGAAAGTATTCGATGGGAAATGAATGGATAATCAAAACAAAGGTTGAAAAAGACCTGGGAGTATGGATTACGGATAATTTGTCACCAGAGAAGCATATAAACAAGATCACAGGAGATACATATCAGTTGCTGAGGAATATAAGAATGGCATTCAAATATCTGGATGAAGAGATAATTAAGAAATTGATAACATCTTTGATTCGACCAAGGTTGGAATATGCGGCAGTGATTTGGTCACCACATAAGAAGAAGGATATAAGGAAGATTGAGAGAATACAAAGAGCAGCCATAAAAATGGCTCCAAGCCTGAGAGATTTACCATATGAAGAAAGACTTTCAAGACTAAAACTCCCAACTCTTGAGAAAAGAAGAGAAAGGGGAGATTTTATAGCAGTGTATAGAGCATCAATGGGTCTGGAATTGACAGAGAAGATCTGCTTGTGTGGGACGACAGAAGTGCAAGAGGTCATGAGAAGAAATTGAAAAGGGCAACATGCAAGAGGGACATAAAAAAATACAGCTTCCCATATAGAAGCATAGAAGCCTGGAACAACCTTGATGCAAAAGTAATTAATGCAAGTATTCAGGACTTCAAAGGCAAGCTGGATAATAGTAGATTTGGAGACGGGACAGTACGAGCATAGCTATTTTCCTGTAGGTTACAACTAGGTAAATACAACTAGGTAAATACACACACACACACACACACACACACACACACACACACACACACACACACACACACACACACACGCACGCACACGCACACGCACACGCACACGCACACACACACTTTCCATTCTATCCATTTTCCACATATCCAGGATTGAAATGATTGACAATGATTAATGGATATTCTGTTATTATCATTTCCTCTGAAATATGATGTATGAACGTTTTCTATGTAGTTTGTTGGTAGTTTTTTTCTTTCTTTTTTCTTTAATTGATTATTTAAAAAATAGAATTTCTAAATTGATTGGTAAAATATGGAACTAGTGCAAGAAACTAAGAATATGTCAGCAATAGATTGACTGACCAATGTATAATGGTTTATGAGCTGTAAAAGCATCAAGTTCATGTAATCCAAATCAAACTTCACCGGAACAACTTGGCATGATAGCTCTTATATATAAAGAAGTTATTTTTATTATCAGCATGTCATCAATTGCGGTCAAATTTTGGTAGATGAGAGACCATCAGTCCATCAACCAACCTCCATTGACTAATTTGTGTTGGTATGTTATGATGATCATGATATCTGGCCATGTCTCAAATGTTAGCTGTACTGCAAGTTTTATAGATATCTTTATGCCACATACTGATGCATAGAGGGCTGATCAAGTCAGCGTGACCTACACTTGCTACTGCAAAGATCTCTACCAAGTTTCACACATAAATATCGTGGTATTGAACTATTGTTACTTAATTGGGAAAACACTGAAAGAAAATTTACTGTAAAAGCATAGAGTGGCAGCTGCAAATCTTAAAGTAGTCTGGTAATCGGTTCCCTAACCCATAACCATGGTGACTCATGTATATGTGCATCTAGGGAACAATTGGGAACTCACATATGTGTGCAAAGAATTTCTGTCATCAATCAAAAATACTCACAGGGGAACTGTCTTCAATGTGAGTTGCCGATACATATAAAGCTGCTCCCCATCACAAATTCCACCCACAGCCAGCAGGCACTTATATAGATGGAAATTTTGCAATTTCATCCCTATGCATGAGTAAATGAAAGCCTAAAGGTCACCTTCATCCCATATAAGTGCTGCAATCAATGTCAAGAAACGCTGCATAAAAGTGATACGGAATAACATCTAAGTATGGAAAGTGATACAGAGGTTTAGGGAGGACTGAGCTACACACAGGTCAGCTGTAGCCACAGCCATGACTAGTCAAATGGACACACAATGGCGAATTTAGGGATTTATATGGTGTGATTCTTCCTTTACTCATGGCTAAACTATTACACCTATAATTATGACAATCACACTATCGTAAAAAAGAAGAATAAATGCTTCTGGTGATTTTTATATAAGAAATCAAGGTTTGATTGAGGAAGTATGGGAGTGGAAAGTAGATTATTTTTTCTTAAGAACCTCCCATATTATGAAACCAGTTGATTTTGAGAATGATTTTTGTCAACATTCCATGTGCTTATGGGTTAAGGGGGTCGGGCTCAGAATATGGGGGGGATTTAGGTAAAAATCTTTATAGCCAAATTTTTGTTTCATTAAAATATACACTGAAGGAAAATCATGTCAGGAAAAGTATCAGATAGAAAAAAAAGAAAAAATGGAAGAAACTAAAACACAGGGTCTAAGTAATCTCATAAAACATAAGTTATTCGGCTTATAATATATTTCTTTAGTCTCTGATGTTGGGGCAAGTCTATTTAGATCTGTAAATGACTTTTTTTTATAAATTTTCATAAATGCTGTGATAATATTGAAGCTTGCATTTTCAAATTCAGTAAAGAATGAATATGGATTTTTCTTCTAGAAAAGTTTAAAAAAGTTTGAATCAGTTGTTGAGTTGACTATTTAGGAACACAAAAAAATGAAATTTCGTCAGTAAAAAATTAATTATTGTCAAGTACAGTAAACCCTTGCTTTTACGGACCTCGATATAACTAATTTAGGCTTTTAACGACCTTTTTTTGCCAGTCTGATATATGCGGGGTTTTACCGAATAAATTTGGTAAATGCTGGGTTTGGTTCGGTGGTGGGCCGGCTGAACATGTACACACAGTTCGGACGGTGGCAGTGAAAACAAAGTCGACCGGGCAGTGCGCTGCGCCACCGATCAGTCTGGCTTTGTCGGCCCGAGTGTAAACACCTCTCACGTCCTCCCGTGCCTCACCATGTATTGTTTTAATTTCCCTGTATGCTTATAGTATTTGTGATGGCTGCATGTACGTAAGTATACGTAAGTATACAAAATTTCTTGTAATGTAACAAACAAACTTCATTATACACGGAAATGGTCTGAAATAGCGAACTTTCACCTCATATAATGAACAAAGTTTGTTATACGCGAAAAGTTCGGATCCCTCGGATATAACATCACCATCTTCCCCCCAATTGGTTCGTTATAGTGAGGGTTTACTGTATAGTGTTAATACCTACCCTTAAAGAAAACCGTGTAAAATCCTGTCACCTATCTGATGCCATGTGTCTAAGACAGCAGACTTTTCTTGAGAGCTGTCCCACCAAATCAACTTTGTCCCCGCATGCCTTTTAAGCCTTTCATTCTTTTAAGGCACTTCTTGTCTATTCAAAGTATTTCTTCTTTATAGCATCCTTCACCTTCACTTTACCCATCTTGAAAAGAAGTACCGTATTTTACGGTTTATAAGACGCTGTATTTTGGAAGACGCACCCTGATTTTGGAAGGAAATTTCTAAGAAAAGAAAAAAACTGATTTTCTACCGATAGGCGGTAGTAAAATCTACCAATTTTCTTGGTGGTCCGAAGTGTCTTTCTGCTGCTCTGTTCCAATGTTCTTTGGCGTATCGTACAACTTCTAGCTTAGCTTGTATGTGATAATTTCCAGGACTGAAAAGAGCTTGTGATATGTGTGACAGCCTGGTGGCAAATGATACATCAACACTTAGGAGACGATAGTTGGCGCCAATCTGCTGAGGCTGAATGGCTCCCGCCAGTACCTTAGTAAACATCACAGCGGTAGGACAGATTAGTTGATTTGAATGTCTTATGGTATTCCAAATACTTGTAACAGGTAATTACTGAGGTGACATCATATAAGAGGCTGAATTTAATAGCTACTTAAGCTAACCTTCTACAACATTCGTCTTGGAAGACGCATGAGTATTTTTCAGGGTATTTTTTAGCGGATAAAGTGCGTCTTATAAGCCGTAAAATACGGTATGTATCGTGTAGGAAGTGGAGCAGGCACGAATATGTGGAATACATTGTAAGATTAAAGATAGCTGTAAACATCTATAATGTAAAAGGATTTTTTTATTTATTTGCTTTCTTCAAAAAATTAAGATATTAAAAAAAAGTGACGGATTCTATAAAAATGGTCAAATTCTACAGCCAGTTGATTTTACAATGTTTTTTTAACTCTACAAAATAAAAGTATATACAGTAAACCCTCTCGTATTCGGACTAATTGGGCCAAGGAGGGGTCCGAGTAATGCAAGGATAAAATAATAATAATAATAAAAAAAAATTTAGGTGAATATAGAAAGTTTCTAAGTCATGCAAATATCAATAAACATTAGATAATTCATGTAAATAAATAAATTACAGTAAAAATACACAATACAGTACTGTACGGAAGTGTAGCACTGTCAGTCCTACGTCTGGCAGCCGGCAGCTGTATCATGATGGCGGAGATTTCCTCCTCCTTGGTGTTGTCTGTAGGGCTGCGAGGACCCCTTGAGGAGCCCAATGATCCCTGGTGATGATATCCTATGATGCTATCACAGGCATGGTAGCTGACCTGTCTTCTTCAGGAAGGCACAGATGAGGCGGATGACAGCGTGTTGTCCTGAGAGGTAGGCAGGGCGCCAGGCGGGGTAGGTCGCTCGCCAGCAGGGTTGGCAGGGTTTTACGTCATTACTAGTTATTATACATCGTAGTGATTATGGTGAGCTGTTAATATACACGCGTCATTATTTAGGTCAGTGTAGTACCGCGTGTCACCTTAAATAAGGGTTATTTAAAGGTGTTGAGGTGGCGGGGTAGCCAGTGACGGGGAAACATTCCTGCCACAGCCACCCCGTAACACTTAACGGAAAAAGTTTCCGTGTGACTCCGTGGCCTTTAAAGGCCTTGTCAAACGTCTTGTTGACTTGTGATTGGTCGAGAAGTTTTAGAAACAGTTTGTCATTGGCTGGTGACTGATGACAAGTTTGTTGACGTCATTACTCGTCCAAGCCAGTCAGGGCCTTCCTACCTGTTAACTACCTAACAAGGGAGGCTTGCTGGATACGGTAGTAAGGGCAGGTAATATCTAGGCGGTGGGAGAGCGGGTGGTAGCTGGAGATACGACCTCAGTTGCTGGATCTGGGTCCAAGGCTGAATGGCCACAGATCACTCGCCAATACAACATTTGGACACAACAAAGAAACCACAATTACAGTATACAAAATATATCCTCAGTGATGGATCATAAATGCTCTGCCTGGCTGCCTGGGCCTCTAACCTCACTGACTCACATCATGACACCCTACCTACCCCTAAAAACAAACAAAACATCAAAAAAGTTAAGTAGAAAAAAAAGAGGAGGAGGTACGAATAATGTCGAAGTCCAAATAATGAGGGTTCGAATACGAGAGGGTTTACTGTATATATATATATATATATAAACAAAATAATGGGGCTAGGGGGGGGGGGGTACCGTATTTTACGGCTTATAAGAAGCTGCATCTTGGAAGATGCACCCTGATTTTGGAAAGAAATTTCTAAGAAAAAATAAGACCACCAAAACTATTGTCCGATATACAGTCATTTTCACACAAGAACACTCACTATTCATTATCTTCATTCAGCACTGCTCATCAGCCATTTTTATTTTCTAGCTTGTATGCGATAGTATAAGTAAATCGTTATGTTGTCTGGCTGAACATGTACACGCAGGTCGGACGGCGGCCGCGGGAGTGAAAACAAACCCGACTGCGGCGGTGTGCAGCTGCGTGCCTTCCTGGCGTGCCGATCAGCTGAGCCTGGCTTTGTTGTCCTGAGTGTAAACACCTCTCGTCCTCCCGTGCCTCACTACGTTGCCTGCCTCCTGTGCCTCACCACGTATTGTTTGAATTTTCCTGTATGTGTGTAGATACACCATAAAATCAGTATTATTAGAAAAAACAAAAAGGAGAGGAGAGCAAAAAATATATTATAAGTCAGAAAGCAGAGACCAAAAATGTTATCTTCATGCTGTCCCTCTAAGGCTGAGATCAGCAGCATCCCATATGAACCAGATGAAATTCAATGACAACCTGGCAACAAAGAGGAGCTTAGGCAACTCTGACACCCTCTCGAAAGAGATAATACCCAAAATGGGGGGACCAGGAGCCTAAAACACAAAATCACTTTCTGACCTTCAGCGAGTCTTACAGGTTTGTGATACAGAATCACTAAAGAATGGTTTTGATATGAAAAGACCATGGAAAATACATATGGCTGTATGTATTCATCTAGTTGTTTACAGGAAATGAGCTAAGCTCGTACTGTCCCGTCTTCAAAACTACTATTATCCAGCTTGGCTATGAAGTTGTGAATATTCTTGGAATGTACTTCCTCCTTATCCAGGGTTATTCCACAGTTCAACTGATCTAACCTAAACAATCCTATAAACACCCATGTAAACAAGCAATCGTGCAAATGATAACTAGAAAAATATATGATACAGTATTTTAAAGAAGTTTTCATAGATTTTAAGGTTCACTACAATATTGTAATGATTTTCTTAAGTGATATACCTGCACAATAGTGTGTGAAAATGCAATCTTACTCTGCAAACGTAACATATACAGAAAATTGCACAACACCACTGCTACATGTGTTTACAGTGTGGTTAAAGCCAGTCAACATCAAGTAGTTATGAGTGATGAGCAGTCAATATAACTGGTCAGAGGCTATTAGGAGCTATAAGTCATGTACAACAGAATTTTTTTTATTATAACAACTGCGATGCGAGATTGAGATGCCATACAACTGATGACAAAAGAGATCGGTACAACTGATTGAAAGAAAGATCACTGCAAGGAGCTACGTTTTTGTGTTTCATTTTATATTTTACAATCTTATTACTTTAATTTTCACTCCAAAAAATACAGCATCATCTTTTACTACTGTTTATTTGTACTTGTATGTATGCTATTACATACGTACATGCAACACGCTGCTAAGTGTTTACATTGATATTACATTATGTTCTGTATCAAGCAGTCATGAGTGATGAAGAGGTGATAGAACTGGTCAGAGGCTATGAGGAGCTATATGACACGTGCAAGAATAAATACACTGAAAACAAGCTTACTCCGAGAGCGCATACCTCTGCCGAGGCTGAGTGAGCTAATTGAAATACAATTTTTAGTTAACGTTAGTACAGTCAAACCTCGATATAACGGACTAAAGGGGGGAGGAGTGGTCCGTTAAAGCCGATTGTCTGTTATAGCGAGGGTAGTTTCCCAAGGGTGGAAAAATATAGGTAAAACAGGAAAATTTGTGAAATAAATTAGAAATAATCACAAACACAAGCAGACCGTGTAGCTGTTTTTTTTATTTATTATTTTATTTTTATTATTTTTTTTATTTTTTATAAATACATGTGTGCCTATAGTGCCTGTAGGCAGTGGTGATCCAGGGATCGGATGGTAGTCTCTGGAGGTTCACTTGAGGGGTGTGATGGTTGGTCCTCGCCCGTGGTGGCGCAGGCAGGATTTTTATAGTGACGCCTGTGATTAGAGGCTCATGCCGCCCCCGTGTCCTCCGATGCACTCGTAATCAAAGGTAGAGTTGATGGACAGGGCATGTGGGTGTTCTTAGGCCACTCGACGGTGCAGAAAGGTTTTGGTTTTTCTTCGGGGATCGACCTCGGGTCACCTGTTGGGAGGTAAACAGTGACTGGCGCTAAATGCTGGATTTGGTAAGCTCCTGCACGCTGTGTAATAAATGAGAATTAATCACAAACACAACCAGACCGTGTAGCTATGTTGGAAGGTAAACAGTGACTGGTGCTACATAGCAAGCTCGCCCACGACTGCACGGGAGTGGTATTAGGAGAGGTAGTAAGTCTCCAGGCTTGCTCATTACTGCTTGGTATGCTATGAAATACCATTATTCTAGGTGAATGTAGACATATAATCTCATTTTAATGGCTATTATTCATACATATGAGTAAATAGATAAAAATACAAGCAAGGCGCTCATCCACGCCTGGCAGCGCGGCCACGGCAGCAGCAGTGTTGTCGTTAAGACATAATTATAAGACACAAGTTACCCATGTACTGTACACATGATGACATGATCCTTTCCTATCCTTACTTGCATCAACATTGAATTTCACAGCATATTCTCTGAGTTTGTCCTTAGCCTTGCGAATATCACTCACTGTTTGTTTCTTTACACCATACTCGACACACACCCGGGCGACAGAAACACCAGACTCCACCTTCTTAATGAGTTCTAATTTCTCTGCAATACTTAGATTCACACGCTTCCTTTTGTCACTTCCCTTCTGTTTCGATGCCATAATGACTTCACTGCACTGAACAAGTCTAAATAAGCATATAAAATAACGGAAAACAGGCAAAAACAGCTTAAACTGAGCTTGTAAAAAAGTGCTCCGACTGTCATATATGTACCACGCGCTCCGACTGGCGGACACTTGTGTAAAGGCGCCGTCACATTAGCTCCTTTCCCGTCGATCTCAGACGACGAGTCTGACGAGTTCCGATGAGCCAACCATGAACGCATCCATGCACATTTTTAGCTAGTTATGCTTGTCAACGATTGTTAATATACATAAGTAAGTGTATAGCAGCGATAGCCTGCCTGGGTGTCGGAGCCATGTTTGTTTACATTCGACGTGCAAATAGTGCAGACGAACAGCTGTGTGTGTGTGACGCTGTGCAGTCTCCCGGGGTAGAAGCTTCAGCTAACACTAGAGGAGAGGCGAGGAGAGGAGAGGACCTACGAAGCGAAAATTAAGAGAAAGAGGTCACAAGAGTCAAGAAATTGTAATACGTACTAATATTCAATATTTTAACCCACATACACACCTACAACTAAATCACTTGTAACACAGGCTCCTACCTTATATATCTTAATATCTGATACATTAAAACTCCTTAAAACCCAAGCATTCCAAAATAAAACGGAAAAAATTATGTCGAGTTGACGATTCCAGCGGCGATAAGCGGTCTGATATGCCATTCTTGCCCGCAAATTTGTCTCGTGAATGGAGTCCGTTAAATCCGAAGTCCCTTAAATCGAGGTCTGTTATATCAAGGTTTGACTGTACTTTCATTATTGATACCCTCACACCTCCAAAAGAAGTCTTCATGCATTCGGCACCCTGCTTTTTTCTCACATCTGCACCTCTTGCATTGGATCGTGGCATTATTGGTAGCCCTTTCTTGGAGATTCTTCATGTGTCCTCTCTTTCCAGCACAGTTGACAGCAGTATTATTAAAGATGTATTTAGGAAGGCATGTTAATGCAAACTTGGAACCTCATAGCTGATGGGAAGAGAAGGGATGGGGAGGTTGGAGGCAGAAAGTAGGCATAGACTCTGGAATGAACTTGGATCCTCCAGGCTGGGGGGAGGAGAAGGGGGATGAGGGCGCTTTGAGTTAAGAGAGTGCATAGAGACGCCCTGAAAGACCTGGCAGCGGCAAGCCCTGAGTATTGAAAAGGAAAATCCTGGATTGCGATTCAGATCCCTATCGACTTTAAAAGTTTATCACTTCTAAATTTGGCGAACTCCTACCTCTGGTAAAAAAAAACAAAAAAAAAACAAGCAAATCCATCTGTAACATTTTTGCATAATCCTGTTAACAGGCAAATACAAGCAAACAAATTGAACGGCTCACATAACCTCCTAAATACTAGCAGTATAACTCGCAGGAACACTGGCATAAATATGTCCGCAAGGGAAAAAGACTGCGATTACGGCCTGCGGCAGGATCTTACCCCCTACTTACCATGAGCCAATCACAGATGTGGAAACTTATTTTAGATCTATGATTGGACCCTGGCCTTCGCTGGACCTATATGATATATAGAAACAAGATATAAAGGCAAATGCAGTACACTGAACAGCTTTCACTGCAAAAATTAGGGCTAATGTCTCTCAGTTGATTTTTTACACTTCCAAAAGTGTTTGCACATATGCAGATCGAGTAATCTTTGAGCTGCAATATACAAGTCTTCACTAGCGCCTCCGTGGTGTATTAGCTAGCGTGCGTAGCTACAAATCTGCGGGCTCTGGTTCAAATCCAGGTCAGGACAGTCGGCGGCAGCCCATCCAGCTGTTCATCCTTCATTTTGGGATTGGTCGACAAATGGGGAAACCTGGGGAAAGTAACCGTGGTAACCCGGACGTCACACTAGCCCTGGGGTAACGTGTTGTCACCCACCAAAGGCTCAAAGGCTTATGCAATGGAAATGAACACTGAGGCCACGGACAGCACAGCGTATGCCCCCATCTTTACCTTACCAGACTGTGTATGATTTAGGAAAAAATAGTGTTTGTAGGATTAAACATTTTTCTAGGGATCATTTTATATGTTTGGAATAGGTATTTAGAATGTTTGGTGTAAACGAGCTGCTCTGGATTTTTGGTCACTCAGTATTTTTGGGAGAAGGCCTTACATATGAATTTTCTTTATTAATATTATTATTGTTATTATCTATTATTAATAATAATAGTAATAATAATAATATTATTATTATTATTATTATTATTATTATTATTATTATTATATACTATTATTATTATATTATACATTGTTAAGTATTTAGATCACCAACATCAGCAGTAATGCAAGCTGAGGAGAATCCTTAATTTTTCAATCTTATTATGGGAAAACTAAACACTAAAGAACTTGATTGTTTTTTATTATGATAGAAGAAGGATGCATACTTATAGGAATGAATATAGGATGAAGGATATGAAAACATACTTTTTATCATGTTAGAAACAATTTAGAACAAATCTGCTTGGTTGGTGTGCATGGCAAGTGATAAGCTCCTTAACAGATACACTGTTACGGAGTTAATTCCTATAATCATCTGTCAAAACTTGATTTAGCGCTAATATATCTGTGGAGACATGGCTAGAAAGTATGACAGCAGTAATACGTTATTTCAAATACAATTTTTGTTTTATCTTTTTTCCTAGATTTATTGTGTATCATCTCTCATTATTATATTCTGTATCTGATACTTATTTGCCTCCAACAGGTGACAAACTAGGAAGAGTCGTGCATATCATCCAGACAAGAGAACCATCACTAAGGGATTCTAATCCTGATGAAATAGAAATAGACTTTGAAACCTTAAAGCCTTCAACACTAAGAGAACTGGAAGCATACGTTGCCTCCTGCCTCAGGAAAAAGCCGAAAAAAATGATCAGTAAGGATTTTTCATTATCATTGCCACTTGAATATTGAAACTCAAAGATGACAATTATCGTGCATATTATTTTTGTCATATATATGGTATATATTCTGGTACAGCAGAAAAGTATATAGAGATGTAATTGAGAATTTGATAATAATATTGAAACTATTACTCACAGCTCGACCAGAAAAGAAGAGTGTCCTTTCAAAAAGTAAAGAAGAATCAATGGCTGAAAAGAAGCAAGAGCTTGAGAAGCGTTTACAAGACGTTACAGGCCAACTGGGGAATCCTCCAACAGCAAGGAAAACTCCTAAAAAAGGTATTTTTTTTCTCTCTCTCTCTCTCTCTCTCTCGCTCTCGCTCTCTCGCTCTCGCTCTCGCTCTCTCTCCTCTCGCTCTCTCCTCCTCTCTCTCCTCCTCTCTCTCTCCTCTCTCTCTCTCTCTCTCTCTCTCTCTCTCTCTCTCTCTCCTCTCTCTCTCCTCTCTCTCTCTCTCTCTCTCTCTTCTCTCTCTCTCCTCTCTCTCTCTCTCTCTCTCTCTCTCTCTCGTCTCTCATCTTCTCTCGTGTCTTCATCCTCTTCTTCTCATCTCTCTCTCTCATCTCTTCTCTCTTCTTGACATCTCTCTCTCGTCTCACTCTTCCTCTTTCTCTTATCTACCTCCTTCTCGTCCTCTCTCCTCTCTACTTCTCATTTCCTCACTCTCTCCTCCTCTCTCTTCTCTCTCTCTTAATCATGTAGCGATGCTAGGACTATTCTTACACTTCTCAGTGTTCTTTATTTCATCAGACCTTTGTTACAATCATAACTTGAAGTTTTATTTTCATTTTGTTCTTGTTATTTGAAACATACTTCATCTCTGTCTTCCTCTCTTAAAAATTATTCCGCTTATTTTTTTACTTTCACATACCCAATTTGCACTGTCATTACAATTACATACTAATCTCTACTCTATTCCACATTTTCCATCACAATTATACATTTACTCATCACCTACTATGTAAAATCTCAGTTACTTGTAAACATAGTTAATTCAGCTTAATGTACACTCTACACTGCAGTAAGTGTGACATTATTCTCATGTCATGCCTACTTGTTAAGAAGAGTATATTGAGAATTTTTACGTAACTTATTTCATATATATGGTTTCTACTTTGTTCTTGTACATACACAACATTGCACTTTACCTGCCTCATGCCTCAAGCACTTAACACAAATAAACAGCAAACACTAAATTGGCACAGATTTGTGAACACATCACAGAACAAACACCAGTAAACTACAAAACATTGAACAACATAATTCTCTCTAGCAGCAACACTGCATAATCACATTCAAATTTATATATTTTTTATACATTTTTGTACATCACAAAGGACTGGCCAAGGGTAAAAAAAAAAAGAGTTAACGAAAAGCCCGCTTAGTTGCCAATCCCTATAAAGAAGACAGTAAGAGAATAAAGAAAGGGGGGTGGGCCAATTTAGTTTGGGAAGTGTCTTGTCACTCCTCTATTGAAAAGATTTAAGTCATAGGAAGGTGGAAAAATAGAAGCAAGAAGAGAGTCCCAGAGTTTACCAGTGAAAGGGATGAAAGAGTAAAGATACTGATTAACTCTTGCATTAGGAAGATGGACAGAATAGGGATGAGAGTAAGTAGAAAGTCTTGTTCGGCAAAGCCGCAGGAGTGGGGGAGGCATGCAGTTAGCAAGTTCAGAAGAGCAGTGAGCATGAACATAACGGTAGAAGCTAGCAAGAGAAGCAGCAACATTGCGGCGGTGATTTAAAGATTGAAGACAAAGAAGTCGAAGAGGAGGGGAGTTGATGAGATGAAAAGCTTTTGACGTAACCCTGTTTAGGGGAGCTGTATGAGTGGATCCCCCCCAAACATGTGAGACATACACCATACATAGGCGGATAAGGCCCCTGTACAGAGCAAGCAACTGGGAGAGAGAAAAAAATGGATGCAGACGCCTGAGTACACCTAACTTCATAGAAGCTGTTTTAGCACATATGAAATGTGAGATTTCCAGGTCAGATCCTTAGTATAAAAGTATTTACTTAGTATATAAGGATAGACCAAGAATGTTCATTGTAGAAGGGGGAAACATGTGAGTGTCATTGAAAAGGAGGGGATAGTTGTCTGGTAGGTTTTGTCGAGTAGATAGGTGAAAAAATTGGGTTTTTGAGGCCTTTAACTTAAGGGCAACACTCAGCTGCTTGCACGGCTCCCAGACGTTCACCCTTCCGAGTCTTCCTTTTCCTGTGAGGACAGAGTCCACCTGCCCATGCTGTGGTGTGTACACCACCCGGCTCTTCTGAACGATCAGGAGAGAGTGGATGAGTCCATTATAGATTTCTGTCCGGGATGCAACACAGCATCCCACACTATAACACATATTATAAAAGTGCAATGCACATAATCAGATGCCAACAACACAACATAAACTCCATAAAGGCTCTGTGGGAAAATGTGGTACAGGCCATGGCCTATCTTAGGAGGTGGGGACTGTGTGGGCTGGCAGCCTAAACAACAACTACAGGAACAACTGGCCGCATTTTATCCCAAATTTTTTGGAATCTTTTACCTGTATTCAGGTGCAGAAAATGGGAGATTCGTGAAGATGACCTCCCGTTGCCTTATACACGTTCTTTCTTGTAAGGTACGACTCCCATACTTGTTTATTTCAATGTTATCGTACAATGCTGATTTTCATAATGCATATCAAGTCAAAACCTGATTGTTAATAAGAGAGAGAGAGAGAGAGAGAGAGATATGTTATATTCAATTTGAAATATTTTGTGAATATGTAAGGTATTCAATGAAAGAGAGAGCCAGGGAGGCAGTGGTGGCTCGTGATAAAATAAAATGGTGGTACTGCAAGCCTCGCACAACAATAAGATGCACAAATTTGACCTACCTCATGTATGAGTTGTAGTTGATGTTCACGGATTTCAGGGCATGGTATTAGTGGTGGTGGTAAAAGGGATGGTGGTGGAGGTAGTGTTGGTGGTAGAAGGGATGGCTGAGATGGTGATGGTAAGTATTACAGTATTACTTGAAAATAAAGTCGGTGCCGCTTGATTTCAGTCTTTTCATATAATGTCAGCTGGGAAAAGTTGATGTTTTGCAAATACTTCACTTGATTCTCCATCATCATAGGGATAAAGATAGCACTATTTAACCACACACCCCACACACTTTGGTAATGAATCCTAACACTATTCGCTCTATTTCTAGCCTCAATACATTGTTTCCTAGGTCGGAGGTCTGGGCTCACCCTCACTCCAAGATCTTTCTCACCTGCTCTTTTCAGCGATACATTGCGTATGGTGTATCTATTGCCAGTGTTTTTTCTACCAACATTCATAACGCTGCACTTATCAATATTAAATTCCATCTGCCTTCTGACTACCCACTCATTAAGTGTATGTAAGTCTCCCTGCATATCAGACTGTGATCCAATAATCCTACCTACCTTAGTATCATCAGCAAACTTACTGATATCACTGCTAATCCCACTATCCAAGTTGTTGATGTAAATCAAAAATAGTAATGGACCCAAAACAGACCATTGTGGAACCCCACTTGTCACCTGCCCCCATTCAAATTAAGAACCATTAATTGTAACTCTTTGTTGCCTATCACTTAGCCAAGCTCTGATCCAACGAAGATCCTTCCCATCTATACCATGAGCCCTAACGTTATTTAAGGGTCGCTCGTGTGGTACCTTAATCGAATGCCTTATTTAAGTCCAGGTATATTATATCTTAATCCTTATCATTATCTGCTGTCCCATAAACTTTCCTATAAAAACTCAATAAACTGGTGAGACATGACGTACCCTTGGTGAATCCATATTGTGAATCATTGACCAAACTATGTTTTTCGAAATGCACTCTAATGTCTTTTGCAATAATAGATTCCAATAATTTACCTACCACTGACGTTAGACTAACGGGTCGATACTTTGACATTAGTCCTCTTATCACCCTTCTTAAATATGGGGACTACATTTCCTTTCCTCCATATTAACGGCACTTTGCCTATATCAACCAATTTCCTAAAAATGTGCACTAAAGACTCACTAACAACCTCTTTGCATTCTTTTAATACTCTGGGATAAACTTCATCTGGTCCTGGTGACTTAAAATTCTTAATTCTACAGTGTCCGCAAAAAGTATTGGCTGGAAAACGCTAAAAAAGTTATTTGGGTGGGTCGGTGTTGTGTGGTGATTCCCTACACAGCTCGCGTTTGATCGTACGCCTGGGACTGTCACAGGCTGCGAGAAGTGTATGGGGGATGACATGGCAGCATAAATGTCACACAAGTGCTCTGTGACCTTCCACAGGAGGAAAGAATGTTACACACTGCTCTCGTGGTGAATCCTCTATTATCACCCATAACTTTCTAGCCACAGTATTTTTCAACCCAAGGCACTAGCATGGCCCCGACCAACTTACCCATAGAGGAAAGAGCACGAATTTTAGCCTGGAAAGCTGATAATGTCTCCATTCAAGAAATTGCAATGAGGACAGGGCGAGGAGAGAGGAATATCAGGCGTCTCGTGGTGGCACCGCGGGACCTCCCACCTAACACTGTTCCATTATGTAAACTGTGTTTGGGAAGGCCAAAGAAGACTTGCAAGACCACAGATAGACTCCTGAAGCGAGAAGTATGAAGGACCTGCGGATCACTGCCAATGAACTCAAAATAAAACATTAATTATTGCTGGGATAGGTTGCTGAATGGACGATGCAACACAGATTGCAGATGGACCTCAACATAGGGGGATAGGGGGGCGGCCAATACTTTTTGCGGACACTGTATCTATACCCTCTTCTACCATTTCCCTAGTTATCACAATATCTGAGTTTCTCATCATCGCTTTCTTTAAACATCTGCTCACTATCAGGTATCGTCTGTGTATCCTCCTGAGTAAAAACACTTAAGAAATACATTAAACCCTCTAAAATTCGATCTAATTGGGGGGAGGCCTGGGTCGAATTAGCCGAAAGTCCGAATTATCTAATGGTTACCTCTAGCCCCCCCACACAATAAGAACTCGCTCAAACATGCCAAACCAGCACAGATTGTATTACTTGTACTCACCAAAACATGGCTAATACTGAAGTCTAGAAATGGAGTACTACTGTAAACTGAGCACTCAAGCGTCACTGATAGCGTCTTCAGGCAAAGGCTGCGTTCAGTAAAGCAATGCGCACAGGTGCACACGGAGGCGCACGGTGCTGTCAGTATACAGTATGCCTAGTGCAAACTACCCTCGCACTACAGCCTGGGAGGTGGATCGCTACTGAGTTGCCAGCTCGTGCCACATTAAGGGTATGTAAACAAAGGGAAAAGAAAGCTTCTGCTCTTCGCTCTCCTCTTCTTGCCTCCGTAATATTTCATTTCCTGCCGCCATAACTTCTGCTGCATCAAATACAGGGTCATCAGCAAGTTATTCTTCCAGCAATAAGAATAGCCACAGAGGTAAATTTCGGCAGCTATCTTGATAGCAATGTGTATTGTGAAATGTTCAGTATCGTTCAGTAGAGAGAATGCGGGGGTAGGTGGGGTGACCGCTACTGAACGCAGCCGTGGCAGGTGTCACTCGGGGGAGTTGTAAGGTAAGGTCTTGAGTGCTTGAGGTGCTAAATGTGTTGGAGGCGATGTGGCTGACGAAGTGGATGGCACAGAGGAGATGGAAGATGCTGCAGAAAACTCTGAAACTTCGAACTTCAGTTCTGCTTATGGAAAGTTGGAAAGTTATTGAAATTTTTTAACTTGGCCTGAAATACCATAAATGGCGGCATATAAGTCATCCAGGCGTACAAGTCGACCCCAAGTTTATTAGCTCAAGATTACGGGATAGGCCTATACTTGCCGTATAAGTCGGCCCCAAAATTACGGTAGGCTACTGGTAGGCCAAAGCTTGAATGTGGAGAGTCTATGGAACGGTATACGGTAACCTGTCGCAAAAACACATAACACCATACCACTTATATGAATATATAAATCTTTACTCTAGGTTCGCCTCTTGTTTTCACTTGAAAAACACCATAGTCCCCTGATAGTACCGCTACATACTGTATATTATAGTAAAACACGGTAATACCTAAGACGACTGCACTCACTGGTGTCCTCCGCCATTTGCATTCGCTAGTGTTTACACTGTGTATCAGCAGTTTCCATCAGCTGTTGGAAACAGCTGTGGCAGGAACTGCCGCTAAACATCTCCAGTTATCGCTGTTGCTCAGGAAGTGGCGCATATTGCAGTTGTCTGACTGGAGTTACGGTAGTTGGTGTACAGCGATTGTTAGTAGTGCTGTTCCACTTGTTTGGCACTCGGTGGAAAAGGTTCGCATTTTATCCTTGCTGTATAAGTCGACCCCTAGTTATGGAGAATTTTTTTGCAGGCTCAAAGAGTCTACTTGTACGCCGCCATTTACGGTAGGTCAAATTATCTGAAGTTCGAATTAGAGAGAGTTTACTGTAATCATTAACATTTTTACACATATCCTCATCCGTAGTTAGGATCTCACCCTGTCCTATTCTTAACGGCCCCACTAATTCCATAGTCTTTGTTTTCTATACCCTTATGGTCGTTCTTTGCCTGTCCAGCGACCTTAATCACATAATTGTTCTTACATAATTGTTCTTGGCTACTCTAGTTAATCTCTTCACTGTCCTCGCCATCATGCCTTTTTCTTGCGGTCTGATCATGGTGTTTACCGGTTTCATCAGGTCTTATCAGCGGCACGGGAAGGTCCTGGGCACCTTCCTCGCTGACTGTAGTGCGCATGCGCCAGTTTTCCCCAGAGTGGGCCAAGGCGGTCCTGCTTTCGAGCCTGGACCATCCCGGCCCTTTCCAGCGTGGTCTAGCCCGCCTCGGAAAAACATTGTCCGGCCCGGCCTGAGCCAGTCTAGACCGGTCTAGTATCCGGGAAAACGAGGGTTGTGTGTACTTACCTGCCTATGTACAGTACCTACTACCCTCTACAATCGTACTGTACATACAGTTACCGTAAATTACGGCGAACAAGTTGACTTCAAGATTATTAGCTCAAGATTACGGGTTAGGCCTATACTTGCCGTATAAGTCTGGAGGCGCTCGGCGAGCAGCTAGGCATTTGGAGAGCGACCTTGGACTGCTCTGGAAGTGGCGCGTATTTTAGTTGTCTGACTGGCCGCTTGGGTTCAGTGGCATTCCGGTTAGTGTTTACAATCTGTGTATCAGCTGTTGGAAACGGCCTTTGGTTTTGTGTTGATATAAACTGAATTTTCTTGCAAGCCTTCTTATGGCGGCTTGCTCACCAAAATTCGCCGCCTTATGTGTGGGTTCCGTTCTTCACTGAGGCAGGAACTACCCTACGTTACAGGAACTACCTCGTGTAGGTCTCACGGCCTCTTGTAGCTTCCTTATTTTCTTATGTTCTTATGAGGCAAAAAAAGCTTGGTTTGGTGAAAAAAGCCAAGCGACTCGACGTACGACAGTGACGATACAATGTGCATCTACGTCACGTCACTTGACCTTCTGTACGATATTTTGGCGCTCTATATGAGAACTCCTCGGATTTGCCCTACTTTGATGGCGGAATCGTTCTATATGATCACATTCGTTCCTAACAAAAATATTGGAATTTTATTTAAAAAAAAAAAAAAAAAAAAATTTTTTAATTTAAAAATTTTAGGTAGTTTGTTTTATAGGGGAAACGCTCTATGCGAACACGTTTTATGCGGGACCCTAGTGTGTGTGTCCGTATATATATATATAATATATATATATATATATATATATATATATATAATATATATATATATATATATATTATATATGTATATATATATATATATATATTTATATATATATATATATATATATATATATATATATATATATATATATATATATATATATATACACACACACATATATACAGTCGACCCTCGATATAACCGGACTAAAAGGGGGGAGAAGTGGTCCGTTAAAGCCCATTGTCCGTTAGTGTGAGGGTGTTTTCCCAAGGGTGTGAAAATATAGGAAAAACACGAAAAATTGAAATAAATGAGAAATAATCACAAACACAACCAGACCATGCAGCTATGTTGGGAGGTAAACAGTGACTGACACTACATGCTGGATTTGGGATGCTCCTGCACGCTGTGAAATAGATGAGAAATAATCACAAACACAACCAGACCGTGTAGCTATGTTGGGAGGTAAACAGTGACTTTCGCTAAATGCTGGATTTGGTACTTTTGCCCACAACTGCTTGGGACTGGTATTAGGAGAGGTATTAATTAAGTCTCCAGGCTCGCTCATTACTGCTTAGTATGCTATGAAATATCATTATTCTAGGTGAATGTAGACATATAATCGCATTTTAATGGCTATTATTCATATATATATAAGTAAAGATATAAAAATACAAGCAATGAGCCTGGCCGTGCCAGCACGACCGCCACAGCAGCAGTGTTGTCGTTAGAAATGTAAGACAACTTAGATAAGTTACCCATGTAGGGCTACACTGAGGAATTTTCATGTGTTGGCGTATGTATTACTCCTTTCTTATCTTTACTTGCATCAACATTGATTGTCACAGCATATTCTCTGAGTTTGTCCTTAGACTTGCGAATATCACTCACTGTTTGTTTCTTTACACCATACTTGTCATACACCCGGGCAACAGAAACACCAGATTCCACTTCTTAATAAGATCTAATTTATCTGCAGTACTTAGATTCACACACTTTCTTTTACCACTTCCCTTCTCTTTCGATGCCATATTAACTTCACTGCATTGAACAAGTCTAAATAAACATAAAAAACACCGAAAAACGGGCGTAAATAAAGCTAGTCTCACGACGAACACAGCTTAATTAAACTGAGCTTGTTTATGCGCTCCGACTGGCGGACACTTAAGCCAGTACACACAACCACTCACCACCGTCGGCGCTTTCCGTCGGTGCTTGTGACGAGCAATGCTGTTGCCAGAGTTGTGTCCATTCGGTTACATTTTGCTCGTCGGCATTCTGTCCACACTGCCACTTTTGAGTAACGAACACTCTATCAACGGAAAGCGCCGACGGTGGTAAGTGGTAGTGTGTACGAGGCTTAAAAGGCGCCGTCACTTGCACTTTTTCCATCGATGTCAGACGAGTTCCGATGAGCCAACCAGGAACACATCCATGCACGTTTTTAGCTAGTTATGCTTGTCTACGATTGACAATATACATAAGTAAGTGTATAGCAGCGATAGCCTGCCTGGGTGTCGGAGCCATGTTTGTTTACAATCGATGAAAACAGTGCAGGCGAACAGCTGTGTGTTTGTGTGTGACGGTTTGCAGTCTCCCGGGGTGGTGGCCTCGGCTAACACTAGAGGAGAAGAGAGGAGAGGAGAGGGCCTATGAAGCTATACTAAGCGAAAGAGGTCAAAAGAATAAGAATAAGAAGCCAAGAAATTGTAATAATGATATTCACTATTTTAACCCACATACACAACTTGTACAACTAAATCACTAGCAACACAGGCTCCCACCTTATATATCTTAATATCTGATACATTAAAACATCTGAAAACCCAAGCATTTCAAAATAAAACTAAAAAGATTATGTTGAGTTGACGATATAAGCGGTCCGATATGCCATTCTTGCCCGCAAATTTTTCTCGCGAATGGAGTCCATTAAATCCAAAACCCGTTAAATCGAGGTTCGACTGTATATATACAGTAAAAAGCGGTGTACAAGTCGACTGAGTCTGAAAAAAAATCTCCATAACTAGGGTTCGACTTATACGGCAAGGGAAAAATGCGAACCTTTACCACCGAGTGATAAACAAGTGGATCAGCACTACTAACAATCGCCGCACATCACTTACCGTAACTCCAGTCAGACAACTACAATATGCGCCACTTCCAGAGCAACAGCAACAACTGGAGAAGACGTTTAGCGGCAGTTCCACCCACAGCTGTTTCCAACAGCTGATATACAAAGTGTAAAACACTGGCGGATGCAAATGGCAGAGGGTGAGTGCAGCCCAGTCATAGGTATTACCGTGTTTTACTACAATATACAGTATATAGCGGTACTATCAGGGGACTATGGTGTTTTTCAAGTGAAAACAAGAGGCGGACCTATAGTAATAGATAGTACAGATGACCTATAGGTACTATAGGTACTGTGACCTATAGTAAAGATTCATATCTTCATATAAGTGATGTGGTGTTTTGTATTTTTGCGACAGGCTACCGTATACCGTACCGTAGCCTAGCCACATTCAAGCTTTGGCCTACCAGTAGCCTACCATATTTTTTGGGCCAACTTATACGGCAAGTATAGGCCTAACCCGTAATCTTGGGGTCGACTTGTACTGTACGCCTTGTCGACTTATACGCCGCCATTTACGGTATATTCACTAAAACCCTTATAACTCGGCACGATAGGGGCTCTGGCCTTGCCGAGTTATTCAATATGCCGAGTTATGCAAATGCCCTCCTGATATGGGTAAAAATTCAAAATTTTGTAAATACAGCATCCAGGGAGATGTTCTTAACTAGCATAATCCTCTCCTTGGTAGTCTTGGAAGTGCTTGGATCCTCCAAAGTAAGGGCATGGGCACGAATCTTTTTTTCTTTTCTTGATATCATAGAATGTGCTGGATTTGATATCAAACTCAGCTCAAATAGCACGCATGGACGCACCTACATCCATCCTTGCCAGCACTATCACCTTATCCTGCAGGCT
>JACEEZ010020730.1:47500-52765 GCA_016584305.1 Chionoecetes opilio
AGTTCCTTCTTTGAGGCGGGCTTGTCCAATGCCTTGACCATCTGCTTCTTCTCCTCCACATCAATCCTTGAGTCGAAGAAGGCCAGTCCCGCATTTTCCTCGGAAACGTACCACAGGTGGCGTCACAGGGCTTGTTCTGCTGCCTTGGCAACGGTTTGGTCAGGGTATGTCTTGAGGATCTCGAGGACGAGCACGTCGTTCAACGGAGCTTTCACAGAGATCAGTGCCTCATGCCATTGTTTGCAGTACACCAGAGCAACGAAGAGGGCCACTCGTCCACTCCGGGCCCTTCTCTCACCGTCAGCGCAGCTGGGATTTCAGCATCTGAAGCTTGAGGCAGAGAGGGCCCTTTGGGCCATTCACGGGCTTGTTTGAGAGCCCAGGACGGCGGAAGGGTTTTGGCTGGCCCTTTCACCACCGAGGAGCGGGGTAGGAGAGGGAGAAAATCTTCTAAGTCCTCCCCCTGGGATGGTTTTCGACATCAGAGCCCCTTCAGGAAGATAAGAAATTTTTTCACCCTACTAGACACTTTGCAAGTCCCAAACTATAAGTTTTGACTATACAAAAGCGCCGCCACGTCAGCACGAACAGGGGGCCCGAACCATGACCGAATCGAAGGGACTTGACAGCAAGCTCACGTCTATCCCAACCTTTTCCCACCGACGGGCCCTTCGGGAAGGCCAAGCGCGTCCTTCAGCTTGCTGGGGGTGTTGGGGCGAAAAACTCTAGAGGTCCCCCCGATGTTTCCCCCGTCTCCCTAAAATCAAACCCCACGAAGGACCATCGCCCCGGAGTCGTTTGAAGATTTCCAATGTAGGACCAAAAGAAGAGCCGAGGCTGGTTTCGAAGACATCCTTGAGGATCTCCTGGGACATGATGGCGGCAGGCCAACCAAAGCAAGCTTCGTCTGATTTTTTTGCTCAACCCGGAAGCAAGCCCCTTGCCCCATGCCAGTGTTCGAAGCCGTGGTGGGTCGAAAAGAAGGCGATGATTTTTCCCCCGACCCCCGTTTCTCCACCCCCTTCAAGACCACGCAGCCAGTTTTGCCAGTCGAATCCGAGCTTGGGGACCCCAAAAAGGGAAAACCCGGCGTTTTTCCCCTGTAGGAGGACAGCATGCGGCCTCCGTATCGCCAAGAGGGACGGGAGGAGTTTTCCCGTCCCAATGCAGGAAACCTAAAGGTATCCCCTGGTTCCGCAGTTCCACGATTTCTCGGGGGCTTGCCCTCCCCCCGTAATTCGTGCTCGAGGACCGTGCTCTTCGGACCCCCATACCCCTGGTCCATTCCAAGAATTTGAGCGTAGCCGAACTTTGACGTGTTGCCGCACCGACAATTCTCTTGACCCCAAGTTGAAATGAGGTTAAGATTTTCACGGAGATCGATGGGACTTTTAGTTTTTTTTTGGTTGGGATCACGACCCCGGTGATAGTCGCGACACAGGATGTGGTGTATGCTTTGGTTGGGATTTCCGCCCTTTCAGTCACCCTGGCAATGTCGCTGTTTACGTTTCTGGAGCCCTTAAGTGGGGGCCCCGGCCAAATTTTTCCCCCACCTTCTTCGCGTCACGAGGTCAATTTCCCACCCATGGATGATTCCCCTCTGCTTCTCTTGACTCCGAGGAACTCCTTGTCCCGTCCTTCACGTCGCCCGTTGGAGAGAGGAGGAGTGTGTGGGGGTCGAAGATTTTTGGAGGTCCCCTTTTGAAAATCCCTATCTATACGTTTTTCGCCCTGTCTTGTTTTGTTCTTCTTGAGGTCTTTGTCGTAGGGTGTGCCCAAGATCATAGAGGGAAAAAATGAAAGTTTTTTTCACTTGCTCGTGTTTTAGTTCGTTCACACATGCATAAGAAGATTTCCTGTGAAATTAGATGAAATTCGGATAATATTTAGGGGTCGCAGACAAACTGAACAATTTCTAATAACCTTCAAAAACAAAGAAAAAACCAACATCCAACATTTTTAGAAAGAAACTATAAGGAAACCAAACAGAAGTTTTCATTGTTTCCATTCAGAAACCCTTTCTTTTTGAAGGTCCCCCTTCTTTTCCCGCCCCCCCAAGTTCCGATGGTGGTTGAACAGGAGGAGATACTTCTCCTGTGGGGCCCAATTTCGTGGACCCCAGGTAGCGCTGGACTAGGGCAAATGCCCCACTCGCACCCACTTTGGGACCACTCGGAGGCCAAGTGCCTGTTTCGGAGCGTCCTGGAATCGGTCGTCCTCCTCCATAAGCCGGGTCCTTTGCCAGGAAAGCCTTCTTCCGCGTCGAGTTTTTTGAAGAAGGCCCGTTTTTGTTCTTCGAAGTGACGAAGGACGAGAGGGAGGAAGACATGGTCATCTTTTTTCCTCCAAAAGCTTGATTCCTTTACGAGGCGGGCTTGTCCATGCCTTGACCAACTGCTTTCCTCCACATCAACCCTGAGTGAAAAAGGGCCCAGTCTCGCGTTTTCCTCGGAAACGTACCACGGTGGCGTCGCCAGGGCTTGTTCTGCTGCTGGCCAACGGTTTGGTCAGGGTATGTCTGAGGATCTCGGAGGAAGAGCACGCGTTCAACGGAGGCTTTCCCCGAGATCGGGCCTCATGCCATTGTTTTCCCAGACACCAGGCAACAAAGAGGGCCAACGTTCCATGGGCCCTTCTCTCGACCAGTCAGCGACAGTGGGATTTCAGCATCTGAAGCTTGAGGCAGTAGATGGCCTGGCCATCCACCAGGCTTGATGGAGAGTCCACCCCGGGCCGGAATGGTTTGGCGGGACCTTCACCCCCGAGGAACAGGTAGGAAAACGGGAAGAAGTCTCATAGTCCTTCCCTGGGATGGTTCTTCGACATCAGAGCCTCCTTCAGGAAGGCCAATGCGTCGCCCTTTCAGCTTGCTGGCAGTGTCATTGGTGGCGAAGAACTTACGAGGTCCTCCGATTTTTCCACCGTCTCTCGGGCGAGGAATCATGAAGGACCATCGATCACGGAGTCGTTTGAAGATTCCAATGTCAGACCAGAAGAAGAGCCGAGGCCGGCTTCGAAGACATCCTTGAGCATCACCTCGTGGAGATGATGGCTGCAGGCAAAACCCCAAAACAAGCTTCATCCCATTCTTTCTCATCGAATGCAAGCACCCCATTCCACCATGCCAGGTGTTGAAAGCCGTGGTGTCGAAACAGAAGGCCCATGATCTTGTCCTGACGCCCCCTTCGTACTCCTTAAACCCCTGCAGCCACGTTTGCCAATCGAATCCGACCCTTTCCCGGGGCCCAAGAAGGAATCGGCGTCATCTTCCCTGTGAGGAGGACGGCGTGCGGTCCTTCGTATCGCCAGAGAGGGACGGGGGGAGTTTTCCGTCCCAATGCAGGACCAACCTCTAGGTTATCTCGGTTCCGCCCGTTCCACGATTTCTCGGCGGCTTGCCTTTTCCCCCCAATTCGTGCCGATGGACCGTGTCTTCGAGACCGCCATACTCCCAATGTCCATTACAAGAACTTGAGTGCCTAAGCTGCGAACGTTGAACGTTGCTTTCCGACCGACAGCTTCTCTCCGGGTCCAAATTGAAATGAGGTTTAAATCCTCACGGAGATCGATGGCGACTGTTTTAGTTTTTTCCTCTGGTTCGGGATCCAGAACCGGTGATGACGTCGTCGACACAGGACTGCTGTGTGCTACGCTTTTGGGTTGGATTTCCGCCCTTTCAGTCCCGCCTGGCATGTCGTGTCTTCACGTCCGGAGCCCCTTGAGTCGAGTTCCTTGCTCGACGTGCTTCTCCACCTTCTCGCTGTCACGTTGGTCGTCAGGGTGGCCCAAAGGGTTTTCTAGAGACGTGAGCTCGCAAAAATGCAGCGTCCCCTGTGCATTCGGTCAGGGTTCGAGGTTTCCGCCAGTTCTGTGGACGTGGCGGCGCTTTATTTTAGTCAATAACCTTGTAGTTGGTACTTTCAAAGGTCTAGATGGAATGAAAATCTTATCGTACTGTCACCAGGCAATTCCAAGCCTGGATGATTCCCCTCGTTTATCTTGACTCCTAGGAACTCATGTCCTCGTCACGTCTAGCCCGTTGGAGAGAGGAGGAAGTGTGCGAGGTCGAAGATTTTTTGGAGGTCTCCTTTGAAAATCCCTCATCCATTTCGATGGTTCGGCCTGTCTTTGTTTTGTTCTTTGAGGTCCATGTACGCCTGACCAGCCCCTTTTACAGCTCGTGCAGCGTGTATTACTGTAGTTGGGCAGAATCCGGGCCCGCACCAGAAGGGGAACCCTTTTCCACCCGCCTTCCTGCTCCGCTCGCGTTTCCCCTCTCCCGGTGGTTTGGGGGTAGTAGGGAGGAGGACTGCTCCTTCGATGGTAGCCGGGCTCCAGTGATTTCACGATTGGAGTCTTGTCGATCAGCCAAAGATACTAGCGGCTCTTGTTGCCATGTGATACATGAGGGAGAAAAAAATGGAAATTTAAAAAATCCCTGAACGGTTCGCACAAAGTTCACTTGTCGGGACCCCAAATATTATTCAATTCGCCCAAAAATTTCAACGCAAAATACGTTTTACTATGAGAAACCGGAATAAACACGAGCCGTGCAACTTTCAAAACTTTTGCATTTTGGGACACCCTAATTATTTTATCAGGGATGGGTCCGAAGATACGAGCAGTTAGGTCCCCCTGGCATACTCGTAAAGTGAAACTCGTTATACGAAACCACATAACTAATGGTAAAATTTAGGTTTGGTTCCAGGACCCATCAATTAAAAGGAAAAAAAAAAAAAAAAAAAAAAAAAGAGGTTTTCTAGCTCAAATAAACATAGCAAAACACAACAAACTCTCAAATTAGGGTTTAAATTTCCAACACGCCACCCACCAACCACCACACAAAACTAAGTGAATTAAGAGTGACAGCACAGGGAGGGGCAAGAGCACAAATAATCACAAAGGAAAGGTTAATAAACCGCCAAAACACTAAAAACGACTCACAAGGCAAATACATACAGAACAAAGACGTCTTGTATGTACTCTTGGGGACGCCGCGTGAACCCAAAAACCCCGAGAGGGTACAGTGGAAGGACGGAAAAGGGGGGGACCCATGGACAAATGTTCGCCTGCCTTTTTTTTTATTTCACAGCACCCTTTCCTTTTTCAGTTCCCCCGGGCCACAGAGAGGGTATTTCACCTAACCTCCCGTCTCCACCCAAATGCGGAATCTTCCTCATCTACACCTTCTACTTGTACCTTCGTTTCACGCCAATCAATTGCGATGGGGCCCATGTCGGTTTTTGGCTCTCGACCTGGCTTTTT
>JACEEZ010020731.1:0-2500 GCA_016584305.1 Chionoecetes opilio
AAAAAGCCTGCCTAACTAACCAACTACTAACTCCTAGGAGGGGTTGGGGTTTCGACACTTCGGTATCATTTGTGAGGTCGCAGGTTAATCTCTGGATCAGAAGAAATCAATGAATTTCCCTAGATCTAGGCAATTTACAACACCCCTAACTCAAAAACTATGTGTGCGAAGCATATTTTGTACCCCAGCCAAAAATCCGCATTCACCCAGGTCCCCAAGCTTGTTTGTGGGAGAGGGGGAGTATGGGCAAACACTAGAATAATACCCTACTTATTATGAGGAAAGACAACAAAAGGAACTCAATTAATAAGGTATTTTAATATTATCATAACCGTGAATATGTATACAACCTACAAAGAGAAGACTAAGACGATGAAAAAATTTCTAGTTGTTTAGGCGAAATTGATATTCCAGGTGCTATATTTCCGTGCTCGCTGAGAAACATAGAGAAGACCTGAGGTGATGATTGATGTGCAGAGGCTTCTAAACCAGGAACACAGTCACAGCAGAGTCTCATTAAGAATGTGGTAGTGGTAGGGACACGTTACGTACCTACCAGTTGCTTACCTTTTGACGAGGCTCTGTTATGACTCTGTTTTCTTGGTTTAGAAGCCTCTGCACATCAGCCATTACCTCAGGTCTTCTTTATAGTATTGTCAGCGAGAACAGAGCACAGTAATATAGCACCTGGAATATCAATATCGCGCAAAATAACTCGAAATTCTTCCATCGCCGTAGTTTTCCCTTCGTAGGTCCACCGCGGCGACCCCGCCTTATCCCCACAATGCACCGATGTAAACAAACCGTGACGTAGTTATGGGTAGGGTCCATTGCAGCCTGAATATTGACTGAAAATTTGCTCATGTGACCGCGGCTCATTTTGCTCGTCGGCATCCTGTCCACACTGCCACTTTTAAGTGACGAAACACTCGATCGACGGGAGGCGCCGACGGTGGTGAGTGGTAGTGTGGACGGGGCTTAAGGGACGTCTCAAAAAAGCATATGTATATAGAACATTTCTACTAAGAATTACACATTCATTCACCTTTACCAATATTGCAGAAACTCGTGTTTAGCCTACACCCTGTATTATACCTCCATGTTTCAAAACTAAGTTAATGGGTAGAAATTTGAATATTTTGTTGTGATTTATTATCTCTGAACCATCACAGTTTCATTTTATAGGCAGTTTGGCAAAAAAATATATATGATAAAATGCATATAAATATAAAACTTGACACTAAGGCACTGTGTGACATCTATAATGTTGAATAAAGTCATCTAACATGAGATAAGAAATAAAATGTCAGCGATGTATAGAGGATGTGAAGGAACTACCTCGGGAGCTACTTTGGGGGAGGCGGTAGCAGAGTGGTTAGCGTCTCCGAGTGGCGTTCTCGGTGACCCGAGTTCGATCCCCGACGAAAGCCAAAATCTTTCTGCACCGTCGAGTGGCCTAAGAACACCCACATGCCTGCCCATTAGCTCTACCTTCGATGCGAGTGCATCGGAGGACACAGGGGGGCGGCATGAGCCTCTAATTACAGGCGTCACTATAAAAATCCTGCCTGCGCCACCACGGGCGAGGGCCAACCATCACAGTCCTCAAGTGAAACTCCAGGGCCTACATCCAAACCCTGGAGGCCTACAGTTGCTATAGGCGCAAACTGTAAACAAAAAAACAAAAAAAAAAACTACGAAAACTTTAAAAAAACATTACTAGAAAACTGAAAAAACTGAGTTGTTGCAATATGACATACACATAATGCAATAAATTTGTACAATCTAGTTTAAAATTTGCGTAGTAATTAGAAAAATTTTACTTTAAAACAGGGAGGCACAATTACATTTTATTTCACCTATGTTAGATAACTTTATTCAACATTAAAAGATGACACACATGCCTTATTGTAAAAGCTATATTTTAATATATATATATATATATTAATATATATATTATAATATAATATATATAATATATGTATATATATATATATATATATATATATATATATATATATATAATATTAATATATATATATAATATAAAATATATATAATATATATATATAATATTATATATAAAATTCATATTATTATTAATATATTTTTTACCAAACTGTCTATAAAATTGAAACTCTGATGGTTCTGAAAATGAATGACAACAAAATATTCCAAATTTTCCCCATTAACTTGGTTTGAAGGTCATGCCGGGCATTGATTCATAGTATACAAAATAGTTTTTGCGTAATTTTTTTTATTTTCATCGAAAGAAAACAAAGTTGGTAACAAAAAAATGTTTGTATTTTAATACAGAATGGTATTGCTCTCGAGGTAAGTTTTGTAATTATACGGTTCTGAAGTTATTACCAAAAATCGAAATTCGGCTGCCATTTTCCACGATGGCGAATGGAGCACAATTTGGAATTGTTGGGACTTTAATATATTCATTAGTAGGTTCATTTTAAAAGTGTCCTAATTTTTTGACATCCTGCTAATT
>JACEEZ010020731.1:7500-17500 GCA_016584305.1 Chionoecetes opilio
GGAGGTATCGTCCTTCGATCGTAGATAGTGACAAACGTCCTTCCCTTCCCGTGGTGTGAGCCCTTCGCTGCTAGGGTTGGTAGCCCTGCTGCTACACTCTGGTGTGATTGGTATGCATGAGGTGCGGTTTGTTTACAATATTTAACTATGTTCGTGCACGAGGGAAACATAATATTCCTTGTGATGTTTTCGGCTGTTGTAAGGAGGGAAAGTGCTATTACTCCCATGTACTGTAGCTGAACATTATTAGAATGGTTATAAAAGAAACTATTTTGATGAATAGGAGTACTGATGATCGCCTAGTTCCTCTCAAGATGAAGGCTTGGGCACGGATCGCAGTCAACTGTGGATACGGGGAAATATGTACTGAGCAATAGCTGCAAAGTCTAGGAACGTCTTACATCACCACTTGCACCATCATCATAATAATATGAACATTATATATAATATTTACTATATGTAAATATAAATAGTACATTGAGTTCAGAGTGTCAATGATCAAGTTTTACTTATACAGTATATGTAATTTAAGTTCATCAGCTTGGTGTCGGTGGTGTGGAGCAGTAGCGCAAATGGCCGCTCATTGGTGTGGTGGACAGTGGTGGTCAGGAGTAAATAATTTCTAAAGTAATGTTTCCTGAATAATAATTATAATTATTGGTATGCAGCACATATATACAAAACTGGCTCCATGTAAAGGCTGCTATTAAGGGATCTCAATATCGGTCATTACCGTTCCAACGGTATGACCGATTCAATTAACGGAATACATATTGTTACGCCTGTAGGGGTTGTGTAGTGTGGGTGTGGTGTGTGGAGAGAGTGTTGGTATGTGTGGGCGGGCGGCACGCCCGCGGATGAGGGTGGTTGCTGTACACACAAAGGAGAGTGACTTCATTCGCGGCGGCTTTCTGATTGGGGCGGCGCACGACCATGCAGCCGCGGGATTGGCTGGTTAGCTGGCGGGGCAGACAAGGGGACACTGGGAGCGGGGTGGCCGTGAGGCCGCTGGGAGAGCAGGGCGAGAGACAGTCAGACAGACCAGTGAGGATGTCTGGAGAGCGGCAGGTCGGGCGAGCGCCGCTCCGCCTTCGTCAGTAGAAACATCGCCTTAAGTCAGGGCCTCGTTGCGTTAAGCCTCGTGTGTTTGTGTTGCTTCCCAGTGTCAAGTGAAGCTTCGTGTATTTGTGTGTTAGGGAAGCATTCTTTGACCATGTAACTGTGAGTACTTTGTTCCTTCTGCTACGCCGTCAGGAGAACTGTGTATTGTGTGACCTCCGTCATTAAATGTAGAGGAAGAACAGTGAGTGTCAATGTCCTCTATCCGCCTTGAGTTGATTACGTGTTGCACATCGTTACTCGTTTCAGGTAATTCTACGAGCCCTTCGTCAGGAGGGAGGTAAGTGGTTACGTGGGGCGCCTTTGGGGGGGAATTAAGACAGGTGAGTCTGTGAGGGTGAGGGCTGTGCGTAACAATATGACAAATGAAAAATCTTTCCGTGATTTTCAGCTATTACTACATATATCTAATAGCCAAAAAATAACAAACAAATTACAAAATAATACAAGAAGGGGTTGTTGAAGGGGTGCTCCTTACCTCCCCTTCGCAAACACGAGAGATTAGTTAGTTTTCCGTCACCCGTCCCCGTATAGCACGGCACGAAGGGTCCTTCCCATTTGATACTACCATCTTCAGCACAAAGACCTCCTTTGCGAAAGGTGTTATTTAATACTACGGCGGCGGTCTTATGTCATTAAAATTTAAGTTATTGGGTACTCACGAGTTCTACGTCGGGAAGGATGGAAGTCAACCTGGAGACGAGGCCAACGCCGAAGACGAGGACGGCTGCCACAACCACCACCTTACCTTCCCACCTCACCCGCCAGCCAGCCCTGTACCGTGGGAGTAAAGCCTCAATTTAGCTTATTTCTCGTGGACCCTCACTTGAGGAACTAGCAAAGATAGGTTTCCAATGTATATTCATAAGGATTGTATAATTGTGAATTTGTCCATCTGTAGTAAAGTTGTTGTATTGTTAACCCATAATGGCATGTGGCGACAATGACTTAAACGAAGGTGTTTTCTCCGCAGTGGTTAGACCTTTATGGTCATTGGCTGCTGGCAAACCGAGTAGTCTCAGATTCCTTAAGCCATAAACCTTAGCCAGGTATAGGTTAATAAGACAAACTAATTGCTTTGCCTCCCTCTCTGGTTAATTCAAATTTAGCTTGTATGTAGGCTATATATTCATACTGAGCTTTATATAAA
The DNA here is from genome assembly GCA_016584305.1 of Chionoecetes opilio. Classification (NCBI taxonomy): domain Eukaryota; kingdom Metazoa; phylum Arthropoda; class Malacostraca; order Decapoda; family Majidae; genus Chionoecetes; species Chionoecetes opilio. The sequence continues at coordinate 9,770 of JACEEZ010020731.1, forward strand.
TAAAGGTATGATAATCATATGCTGCTAAATCAATGATAATAAACATAAAGTAATGAAAACATATAATATTGTTACGCCCTCGCTTCCACTACACACTCCAGGTGACACTGTGAGGCTGACAGGCGTTACAATCCGTTGCTTGACGTACTTAAGCACACGAAAAGGTTCGGTATGCGAGTGTAGGCTATTTGTTTATTAGTTCACGAGTCTTTATCAACACAGGCGAAGGAAAACCTTCTGACTCCTTTCTTGCGTTTACTGAATAAAGTCTTTATACAATTAACAGAGTACAAGGCAGAGGCGATAAGTAGGTACACTAGCAGATAGATCCTCAAGGCCAGGAAGCGTGGGGAGAGCGTGAACGACCAACACCAAGGTCCCGCTGAGACTCACTCCCTCAGCTAGAACTCACGTCCTTCTGGCCCCACTCCCAGCCTCCACCCGACAGCCACCCACCCGCGCTCAAGGTCGCCTCACTGGTACCTCAGTCACGCGCTGCCTCAACTCCCAGTTCATACATACAGACAACAAAACACGACTCCAAACACCAAACAACCACCACAACCACACAACATGCATAACATTGCCCCCTCCTTTATAATGTGATCGACCTCGGCCACCAATGACACTACAACCTTAGCACTTACTACTAAGAAAATACAGAAACATAGCAACATATCACATGTACAATCAGTAATTAAATTTCCTCATGCTCACCATTACATAATCCTCCCCACAGGGGTTGTCGCTTGGGCCTCTGCGGTCTGTCTTTTCCCTGGGGAGCTGCCGCCCCGCGTTAGGGTCCACTGCTTCAGGTTCTGAAAGCAGGCCCGAGCTATCACATCCAAGGTCACCCGTGACAGATCCTCGCAGCTCCACACATCATCCTGTAATTCTTCCACACTTTGTTCTGGCTCTTCCGTAACTAACTCCCGTCTTTGCTCCCGCGTAACTGCACCTCCACTTCGCTCTCCACGTCCTCGCTGTCCTCGACTCCTTCGTCCACCCCATGAGTACGTTCCTAGACCGTGGTAAGCCCAGAGACGATCCGCATGGACCACACGGGAGCGTCTCTGATCCCCACGACGAATCCTGTAGGTCACGTCAGAGAGAGCCTCCAGTACATCATATGGTCCATCCCAGGGGCTCTGGAGTTTTGGGCGAGGAGTCCTTCTTCTTCCGGGGGTTGTGCAGATACACCTGATCACCGACGTTGAATGTGGGTGGCCCCACGCGAACGCCCGTCGTAGTGTGTTTTCATGGCGCGCCCTGCCACCCGCATGTTGTCTCGGGCGTGGCGATGTGCGTCATCAAGCCTCTCCCTCAGCGCCTGAGCGTAACCTGGCGCGACAGGATTCCTGAGGAGGGCACCACGTGGCCAGGTCCACTGGAAGCCTTGATTCCCGGCCAAACATCAGTCGTGCAGGAGTGTAGGTGGTCGCTTCGTGTCTGGACGACCGATGGGCCATCAGCAGTGTTGGCATCTTGAAGTCCCAATCTCGCTGGTCCCTGCTGCAATATTTGGCCACCTCGTGCATCAGCGTCCTGTTGAAGCGCTCCACCATACCATCCGACTGAGGCCTCAGCGGGGTGGTGCGAGTCTTTTTTATCCCCAGCAACCGGCAACACTCCTGGAAGACTGAGGACTCAAATTCTCGCCCCTGGTCGGTATGAAGCTCCTGTGGCACCCCAAAGCGCGTGATAAAGTTCGTCACCAGCGCCTCAGCCAGTCTCAGCCTCGTGGTTGGGGAGCGCGTATGCCTCAGGCCACTTGGTAAAATAGTCCATCATCACACAGATGAATATATTCCCCTGTGCGGTGATGGGGAGCGGCCCGACTATGTCCACGGCCACTCTCTCAAGAGGCGCGCCGACCTGGTAGAGTTGGAGAGGCGCACGTGTCCTTCTCCCGGGACCATTCTAGCGCAACACACCTCACAGGCCCGACACCACTCCTGCACGTCTCGCCTCATGTCCACCCAATAGAAACGCTGCCTCAACTTGCCCAAGGTCTTCTTTTCCCCTAGGTGGCCGCTGGTAACACCATCGTGCAACTCGCGTAGCAAGTTACGCCTCAGGGCGCGCGGCACCAACACCACCCAGTAACTCGGCCGCCCACGAGTATCTTCCCATCGCCGCTGCAACACTCCATCCTCCAGTCGCAGCATGGCCCACTGCTGCCACAGGTGCTTCGTGACAGGGCTCTCTGGTGCCACTTCCTGTCTGCTGGGGCGCTCGGGAGACTTCCATCCACTGTATCAAGGGAGTGAGATCCACATCCTCTCTCTGCGCCTGACGCCACTGCTCCCCGACATCCACAGTGTCTCCCCACACCTGCAATCGCCGGCACATCACACGCTCCTCTACCTTAAAGCAATGTGAGCACCCAGGCTCACACGGGCAGCGGCTCAGACTATCGCATTGGATGGATGCGGCCGGGCGATGCTGGACTTCATACTGGTACTGCTCCAACCGGCCTAGCCACCGTGCCAACTGCCCTTCCGGTGCCTTGGGGGTTTTCAGCCACTTTAAGGCCGCGTGGTCTGTCCTTACGGTGAACTGGGCGCCATATAGGTAAGGATGGAAGTGTTCCGTGCTCCTCACTACTGCCAGAAGCTCCTTTCTGGTAACACAGTAGTTGCGTTCGGACCCAGTAAACTTAGCACTGTAGTATGCTACCACGTGCTCTCGTCCATCCTTCACCTGCGACAGCACGGCGCCAAGACCCCCGGCACTGCATCGGTGTCCAACAGGTAGGGGCTGGCCGGGTTTGGGTAGGGCAGCACCGGTGCTTCGACCAGGGCATGCTTCAGGCTGTCAAAACGCCTCCTGACAAGCCTCACTCCATTCAAAACGTGCCCCTTCCTGGTGAGGTGGTGAAGAGGGGAGGCGATACGGGCGAAACTCGGGGACGAAGCGTCGGTAATAGGTGCAAAGGCCCAAGAAACTCCTGACGTCAGCCACACTGGTGGGGACGGGCCACTCCTGCACCACAGCCACCTTCTGGGGGTGGCTAGAGCTAGAATTGCTAGAGCCCCTGGCCGAAGGAGAATGCTGTCTTGGGTTTGTCCTCCTCCACCATCTCCACCTGGTGGTACCCCGACTTAAGATCCAGGGTGGAGAACCACTGGGCGCCGGCCAGCGCATCCAGCGTATCATTGATACGCGGCAAATGGTAGGAGTCCTTCCTGGTGGCATCATTGAGCGCCCGGTAATCAACACAGAAGCGCCTCGAGCCGTCCTTCTTGGTATGAGCACCACCGCCGACGACCACGGGCTATCTGACCTCCCCCTAACCCTTGCGCCCAGCTCCTTCACTGCCCGCTGCATCTTCCCGCCTGGCTGGCGCGATCCTCCGTGGGGCGTGTGTCGGATGGGCGGGGAGCTTCCTGTCTTAATGTGGTGCTTTACCAGGCCCGTGCGGCCCAGGTCCAGGTCACCCTCGCTGAAGACACCAGCATACTCCCTCAGAGTGTCGCGCATCCTCTCTGCTGCCACGAGGTGAGGTGAGTGGGCCTTTCTGCGCCAAGTCAATCAGGTGGTCAGGTAGGGTACCTTCAACAGCCGGTTCCACACTACATCGCTGCCCTCCTGACTAGCCACCTCCTCACAGGTGCCCAGCTTGGCACCAGCCGGTACCGTGCGAGTCTCATCGGAGAAGTTAGCCACAAGGACAGTGACTGACTCCTCCTCGGCTCCTACGAGACTCCGGCCCACCGCCACACCGTCTGCCAGCACGGGTGCTCCGTGGACTCCACCATGCCGTCGGCTCCTTCCATCCTCCTGGTCAGCGTACAAGGCACCCTAGTCTCCGTCCTCGGGGCAAGGCGCACGCGCCCAACCGCAACCACCTCCACCGGGGCGCCACCTGGGAGTAAGGGCACCTCTTCTCCGCGTACCCTTAACTTCCTCCTCCCCAGGTCGACCCACGCCCCCCTCTTCGTCAGGTAGTCCAGGCCCAGGAGGCATGAATCCTCCATGTCGGCGACGTACACAGGCAGTACTTCCTCAGTGCCTCCCATGCCGAGTCGCGCCTCCACTGGGCCTCTGAGCTTCGTGCAATGCCCGGTGACTCCACAGAGTCGCTGCGGTGCTTCAGGAAGATGTTTCGCCGGCACCACGTCCGGACGCGTGAGCGTCCTCTCCGCGCCCGTGTCCACCGTCATCCGGCATGGCCTCCCGTTCACGGTCCCTTCCACCTCGACCGTCGTGGCTGTAGTACGGTGGCAGGTTACACTGCACGGGGTCCTGGGAGCGTTGGCTGGCTCTCGGCCCCTCCGTCCAGCCAAGCCTCGTTTCCCGCCTGCAGCACTTCCTTGGGATTGGTGCAAGCGAGGGAGAAGTGGCCATACTGGCCACAACTCCGGCAGCAAGGCTGAAAGGCGTTAGCAGCCGGCCTCTCAAGGGAACGCGTCCTTCGCCCCCTCGGGCATTGGCTTCGCCTGTGGCCTTGCTGGCCACAACCCCAACAAGAGCCCTTGAAGCCTGTGGGGCTCGTCCTCCCGGACGCCGCGGGCCTCCTCTCCGTCGTCCTCTTCACCTGTGTCTGCCTGGCCCGGAATTCCCTGGTGAGGGGGGCCCTCCATGGCCCCTCCGTCGCGGCACCGCCCACAAAGGTGCGCAGGAAAGACTCGAGCTCCAGCGCCCTCGCTAGAGCTTCCTGCACGTCCCTGGATGCGCCTGCTTCACATACAACTGCAGGTTCCTGTCCTGCAGCGCATCCACGAAGTGGTCGCGCGTCAGCACCACCACCATGTCCTCTGGGGCGGCGGGGTACGCGCGACGTACCAGCGTCTCCAACTCCTGGGCGAACTGGGGTAGAGGCTCGCCCCTGGCTCGCACCCTGACCTTCAAGCGAGCCCGGTATATACCTCCGCCTGCTGATGGTAGCCAAACTTCCTTCGTAGGGCCTCCACCACACTCTGATACACCAGGCGTTGCGCCGGGGTCAGGTGCCTTAGCACCTCCAATAGGGTACGCCGTATAACAAAATTCTTTTCTCAACTTTGGCATGCCACTTTCCTATGTAAAATGGAATTCTAAGACGATTTTATCTATTCCATTTTGCATTTGAGCAATTCTTACTATGCAAAATCGCACTTTTATATTGCACCCTTATCGAATAATGCTTAAATGAGTACGCAGTGTCCGGTTGGTCCTGTTTATTGCATCATGCACCAATATGAGTTCCAAATGACCTAAGCTCTTTCTGATCAGTTGGTTCATCAGGCACTACATCACAGTGTCACAGCCTCTACGTTGGCTAGAACGTGTCCATCATGTCCTTCTTAGACCTGAAGCAGGTCATGGTCTCCCGGTGGTGGGCCCGAGCCCGGATGAACCCGTCTCTTGCCTACTGCCCCACCACTGCTGCCGCAGCCTCTGTCACCTGCTTCACGACTCTTTCGGTGCTCTGATGTGGATAGAGAATCGGAACCTCGAGGCTGACAGATCTCCTGGATCTGATCCCGGACAGTGAAGTGAATGCCGGCTCGTGCACCGGCCAGGCGCAGCGTCAGTTCTGCAAGCTGGTGGCTGACAAGTTCAGTTGGGTGGATCGGGTTTACATGGTGTCCCATATCTCGCAGCCCTCAAATTGGNCGCGTTACCATTCTAGGCCGTCACCTCGGATATCATCACGCACGCCCCACTTCCTCCTCGCCTCCCCCTTTAAAGCCCTGCACCCCCGACTTAAATCCTGCTTAAAGGGCGGCACACATCGTTTCTGTGTACCGTCTGCGCCCTCCCTCGCCTCAACCGGGCCCCCCCCCGACAACACTGCCTCTCTCAGCTCGTTCACGTTTATATTGTTTTTCTCCACAGTTTCATTGTTTTTCTCCATAGTTTCATTGTTTTTCTCCATAGTTTCATTGTTTTTCTCCACAGTTTCATTGTTTTTCTCCACAGTTTCATTGTTTTTCTCCATAGTTTCATTGTTTTTCTTCATTTCACTCATCAACGCTCTGAGCATGTTCATCACATTCGGATCACTTTCCACGGGCCCGCTAGCCTGACTCGGCTGGGCCGCCAGGCATTGGCCCGTGCCATTGTCTTCACTCAGCTCTTTTTTTACCGAACACTCGCCTCCTCCCCGTCCGCCATCTGACCACGTGTGGCACTGCAGCCGGCACTCACCCTAACACACACTAATCCCACTTCTAGACACCAACTGTTACGCCCACGCTTCACTACACACTCCAGGTAACACTGTGAATACTGAAAGGCGTTACAGACGAAGGGTTAAAGATATGCGAGTAAGAACGAGCTGCCTGTCACACCCGATCAACGAGTATTATCCACTCCTACCACAGGTGAAGTAAACACTTGATTCCTTCCTTGGTTTACTTAGGGAGGTTCAGATACAGGTTTACAAAGACAAAAGCCGAGGCAGAGAGGGGGGCAGACAGTCAGACAGTCACACACACACAAGATCCTGTAATCACTCCTCACTATTGTCCACACTTCAGAGGCACACGAGGGCCGGTAAAACTATCAAGGCAGATCAGGTATACCCACGCAGACGGTATAATTATCCAAGGGCAGCGGTAATAGGGTGGGAAAGCACGGGAAGGATGAAGGAGCGAAGCGGTGCGACTCTCTCCAGCTAGGGTCACATCCTCACTATCGTCCCACGGGTGGCAGTGCCAGACGCAGCCCGAGGCGCAAGGTTACTTCTTCCCGCTCCCCCTCACCCACGCTCTGCCTCGCGCGCCACCAGCCCATACACACAGACACATACAGCCTTCCCCCCCAAACATATGCAATTACGTTACCGTAACAATTATATTATATATAAAATATATTTTATAAAATATTATATATAATATATTTTATTTATATTATATAAAATATATAATAATATATATAATATATATAATTTTATATAATATAATATATTACCGTATTTCCCGGGCGCATAAGACGCAGTTTTTTCCCTTAAAAAGGAATGCAAAGTTCAGCCTGCGTCTAATGCGGCCATATTAGTGCATGAGAGGCAGGCAGGGGAATTTGCAGAAACAGCCGGTGGTGTATTACTAAAGGGGTCGGGGAGTGATCTGGGGTTGAGCAGTAGTCCACTGAACCACAAATTAGTAACTGGTTATCAACAGTAATGCATAATTCTAAAAAAAGGGTTTGGATTTAAGAGGAAAACAAGAGCTGGGGCAACAAGATTGCGGTTTGTTGCTCCCCAAGATGGCCGTGTCAGATGTAAAACATCATCCACACCCCCCCCGCTGCTGCCTCCATGGTAAAACGTCTTGATATCTCAGTCTGCTGTTTTCACCTGGGATACTTCACTTGGCCGACGCCCTCCGCGCACCCACAATGGGTCATTACCACTCAGAGTCATCCCCGCACCCATGGAAAAGACAAACATCCCGCATATTATTTGTAGCCTTAACCCGCATTCGACTCGGGCCACACAAGTTGACACAACAGTTGGAAGGAGATGAAAAGAAGGGAGGCAAAAAAAATGGTGATGGAATTTCGCTGGAAATGAGTATTGTTGAAAAAATGGAATGTGAATCAAAAGAGAGTTTTTTTTAAAGTTTTTTTTTTTTAGTGTGAGGCGGTGAGAGGAAAGGTGTAGTACTTGGGGAGTTTGTCACACAAGGAGGGAGAAAAAAGGGCCGTGGGCTTTTTAGTTTATTTGACAGCGAGTCATTGAAACAACGTGGGGATAAGAGGTGCTCGGCGGGGTGTCTATGGTGGGTCCTGTGGCTGTTGAAT
>JACEEZ010020731.1:22500-116575 GCA_016584305.1 Chionoecetes opilio
GTTAAAAGCCGTAAGAACTTTTCCTACCTCTCCTTTATTAAATCCCTTTATCCACTTAAAAACTTCTATCAGATCGCCCCTTACTCTGCGTCTCTCGAGTGAGTGTAATTTTAATAACTTCAATCCTCTCATAACTAAAGTTACGCATCCCTTGTATCATTTTGGTCATCCTTCTCTGCACTTTTTCTAACAACACTATATCCATCCTGTAATATGGAGACCAAAACTGAACTGCATAGTCTAGGTGAGGCCTGACTAGAGCCAGATAAAGCTTTAGAATAACTACCGCACTTCTACTTTTAACACTTTGGTAATGAATCCTAATACTCTATTAGCTCTATTTTGGCCTCAATACATTGTTTCCTAGGTCGGAGGTCTGGGCTCACCCTCACTCCAAGATCTTTTTCACCTTCTGATCTTTTCAGCGATACATTGCTTATGGTGTATCTATTACCAGGTTTTTTTCTACCAACATTCATAACGCTACATTTATCAATATTAAATTCCATCTGCCATCTGACTGCCCACTCGTTAAGTTTATCTAAGTCTCCCTGCAATATGTTTACGTCAGACTGTGATCCAATAATCCTACCTAACTTAGTATCATCAGCAAACTTGCTGATATCACTGCTAATCCCACTATCCAAGTCGTTGATGTAAATCAAAAATAGTAATGGGCCCAAAACAGACCCTTGTGGAACTCCACTTGTCACCAGTCCCCATTCAGATTTGGAACCATTAATTGTAACCCTTTGTTGCCTATTACTTAGCCAAGCTCTGATCCAATGAAGAACCTTCCCATCTATACCATGAGCCTAACCTTATTTAAGAGTCGCTCGTGTGTTACTTTGTCAAATGCCTTACTAAAGTCCAGATATATTATATCATAATCCTTATCATTATCTGCCGTCTCATAAACTTTCCTATAAAAACTCAATAAATTGGTGAGACATGACCTACCCTTGGTGAATCCATGCTGCAAATCAGTGATCAAACCATGTTTATCTAAGTGCTCTCTAATGTTTTTTGCAATAATAGATTCCAATAATTTACCCACCACTGATGTTAGACTTACGGGTCGATAATTTGACTTTAGTCCTCTGTCTCCCTTCTTAAATATGGGAACAACATTTCCTTTCCTCCACAATAATGGCACATCGCCTATCTCAACCGATTTCCTAAAAATGTGCACTAACGACTCACTAACAACCTCCTTGCATTCCTTTAATACCCTGGGATACACTTCATCTGGTCCTGGCGATTTAAATAATATCATTTTGTCTATACCCTCCTCCACCATTTCCCTAGTTATCACAATATCTTTGAGTTTCTCCTCATCGCTTCCTTTGAACATCTGTTCACTATCAGGTATCGTCTGTGTATCCTCCTCCGTAAAAACACTTAAGAAATAATCATTTAGACTCCTACACATATCCTCATCCGTATTTAAGACCTCACCTTGTCCTGACCTTAAGGGCCCAACTAATTCCCTTGTCTTTGTTTTATAAACCTGATAGAACCCCTTTGGGTCCCTGTTCGCCTGTTCTGCTACTTTAATCTCATAATTGTTCTTAGCAACTCGAGTTAATTTCTTCACTGTCCTCGCCATCACGTTATACTGTTCTTTGTTTACCAATCCTGCCTTGAACCTTAAATAAATGTTTCTTTTTACTCCAATGTGGTGTTTTAACTTGGTGGTCATCCATTTTGGATCACTCTTTCTGGACCTTATTTAGTGAGTAAAGGTCGAGTTCACGTAATCTTTCCCAGTAGTCCAAATGTCGGACGTCAAATATTCTATCGGTGAAAGATCGTTGTACTGCTTCAAGTGACTGCTTCTCTCCTGCTCGCCATGGACTCCACAGCTGACAACAATACTCCAACAACGGTATCACGAGTGACTTGTATAATGTCAGCATAGGAAGCCTTTCACGTGTCCGGAAAGTGCGAAGGATCCAGCCAGCCTGGCTTCGTGCCTTCTTTACCACATTTTGTATATGTTGGATAAAGTTTCTGTCACAGCTGAGGGTAATTCCTAGGTCTCTTATATGCTCCTTGGTGTCTATATGTGAACCGTCCGGTGCTGCAAACGTGTGTGCATTGTAGTTAATTCCCCCTGAACTGTAATGTATATGCTCAAATTTGTTGTCATTGAAGGACATGTTATTTTGCTCTGCCCACGAGTAAAGTGATGCCAGATCAGTTTGTAGTTGTTCGACATCAGATACTGAAGAAACTTCCTTCAGTACCCTGGTGTCATCAGCAAAAGAAGCTACAGACGAGTGTAAGACGTGTCTGTTTATGTCAGAGATGTGGATAAAAAATAGCAGAGGTCCAAGGACCGATCCCTGTGGCACTCCACTGTTGACCACTGACGACTGAGACACTGCACCGCCAGCCGCTACACACTGCTCCCTGTCAGTAAGGAACGAGTGCAGCCACATCCCGAGCTTTCCAGTAATGCCCATTTGTCGTATCTTGTGTAGTAAAATGCCGTGGTCTACCTTGTCAAAGGCTTTCGCAAAATCAAGATAGACCACATCAACATTTTTGTTATATTCCAGCTTTTCTAAAATTGTTTCATAGTGGGCGAGCAGTTGGGAGAGGCATGAACGCCCAACGCGAAAGCCATGTTGGTCTTGGTTCATTTTGTTATTTTGTTCGAGATATTGAGCCATGTTCTTAACTATTATTCTCTCCAAGACTTTAATAATGTGGGAGGTTAAGGCAACTGGTCGATAATTTTTTGCTTCTGTCTTCGACCCTCCCTTGTGGATTGGTGTGATGTTGGCACTTTTTAATTGCTTTGGTATTATTCCGGATTCTAATGAAGTTCTATAAAGAGAGAGCAAAGGAACGCTCAGCTCTTTAGCACAACGTTTAAGGAGCACAGCAGGGAAGTGGTCGGGTCCCGCTGCCGAGTTAGTAGTCAACTCTTTAATTGCTCCTTCTATGATGTCTCTGCTTAAAGTTATGTCCGTCAGTTTTGATGTGCAGTCAGTACCTTGGCGAAAAAAGTCCATAGGTGAGTTGATTATTTTGTCTTTCACGGGGTTGCTGAAGACACTTTTGTACTGGAGCAGTAGTTCTTCAACAATCTCCTTGGGTTCATTTATGGTTCTGCCGTCTGAGTCAGTCAGTGGGCCAACACTCGCTCTCATTACTGACTTGTTTGCGGCATACTTTGTAAAAGTATTTGGGATTGGTTTTAATACATGCCACAGCTTGTATTTCTTCCGGTCATCTTCTAATTTAACTGATCTTTTAAGTTTTTCTTCTATAATGGTAATTTTGTTTTCAGTTTGTGTTAGTATTTCACTGTTGTTGGTGTTCTTGAGTTTTTTTCTTAGTTTTGTTCTCTTTCGCATCAGAACTTTTCGGTCCCTTGGTATGTTACCCTTTAAGGAGGGGTCTTATTAGACGATCTCCTCAACGGTACATATTTCTCTGATATTTCCAAGCATTTCGTCGTCAGTATGTCGTATTTGACCTCAGGGTCGCAGTCTTTCATGAGTGAGTCCCATTTTACTTCACCAAGGTCTCTCCTTAAACTTTCCCAGCAGACTGACTCGCTGTGAAAATTTATTCGGCTGAAATTTGGTGCTTGTTGTGCTGCACTGGGAATTCTAGGTTGCATATTTGTAGATACGCTGGTCGTCAGGGTTATGATGTTATGATCTGAGAGATTAGTTTTGTTTACAGTAATATTATGTAGTAGGTCATCATTGTTTGTCATCACAATGTCCAGTATGTTGTCACCTCTTGTGGGAGTGTTGATGACTTGTTGTAAACAGAAATCCTCCGCAAAGTTCAAGACAGCTTCTGCCTGAGTCCGCATGTCCCCTTCCCCTCCATATACACTCTCCAACTCCCAGTCTATGAGCGGGAAGTTTAGATCACCAGTGAGCATAATGGTAGGCATGGGTGGTGGTAGTGAGTTAATTACTTCTCTAATCTTTGTTAGTTGGTCATTAAATTTATTTGTTGGGCACGCTGGTGGCCTGTATATATTTACATATACCCAATCAAGGTCTTTAATGTATAGTACCAGGGATTCTGTGTACAAGTTTGATTCTGAGTGGAGAACTTGTGTCCTAGCTGCAAAGTGGTCATCCACGTAGGTGATGACACCGCCTTTTTTCTTTTGTTTTGGTCTGTCCGTTCTATATGGTACAAAGTTTGGTATTTTTATTTCAGCTTCTCTGATTTCTTCTGTTAGGTGTGTTTCTGTTAGGGAGATTATACAGGCATTTTCAGTTTGTGCCATTTCTGTGAGTAATTTTATTTTGCCTCTAAATTTGTATGGTAATAGGCCAGCAATATTTAGAGTGATTATTTTATAAAGGCTGTCGGCATTGCTGCCACCTGTTGTTGCTGGTATCCTTGTAGCGTTTGCGTGGGGCCCCACTGCCACGGCACTGCTTTCAGCATTTGCAGTATATGTTGCTGTACTTGTTGCATTTGTTGCATTTGCTGCAATAAAAAAGACTGTGTAGTAGCATTTTGTTGTTTTTCAGTCTGGTGTGGGGGTCCACTTTCCCATGCATTGTGTGGATTAGGGGTTGATGGTGGTATGGTTGACCAAGCGGGTAGTTGTTTGGCGGGGGCTGCCTGTTGCCTTGTTTGTTGTTCGGTAGTTTGATGGTCATAGGGGGGGGTAGCGGCGAGTGCCCTTCAAATGTAATCTTTTACATTCCATATTCAAACACTCCCGCTTTCTTTCTGACCCATAGCATATTGGTGGATGTAGAAAGACGCAATCCTTACCTTTTTTATTCACACACACACACACACACACACACACACACACACACACACACACACACACACACACACACACACACACACACACACACACACACACACACACACACACACACACACACACACCACACACCACCTCTCTCTCTCTCTCTCTCTCTCTCCTCTCTCTCTCTCTCTCTCTCTCTCTCTCTCTCTCCTCTCTCTCTCTCTCTCTCTCTCTCTCTCTCTCTCTCTCTCTCTCTCTCTCTCTCTCTCTCTCTCTCTCTCTCTTTTCCTCTCAAGATAACTAACTGTTTTGCATTTCGCGTCCTCTGTCTCAGGAGCAAGTCGAGCAATTGAAGACGAAGTTACATGAAAACTCTGATGAATGGAAGAGCAAAGTGGAGAGCGTGGTGAACCAGCTGGTGGAGGAGAAACAACAGCACTACTCTGAGCTCGAGGAGAATAAAAAACTAATCAAGAAGATGCTAGATGAGAAGGTATTGTGTTCACATTACTCTGTTTGGCATAGAATTTGTGTTTTACAAAGATACATAACTAATGCATCTTTGTAGAATTATGAATTGTATGCTTTTGAAATGTTTATCTTATACCTACAAGTGACAAGATGCAACATTACCAGTGATCCAGAAAATCCCTAAACCCTTTCAATTGTATGCAGATTCATTTGCATTTCTTTGAAGTTTTAGTCGCAGAGTCACTGGCTGAGAAGTTGATGTAAGATGAATTTGTGTAAATATGAATAATGATGATGTTCAAGTGTTTTCAGTGAAAATGCATAGATTGTGTAAGAATGTAGCCATGTTAATAAGAGAGAGAGAGAAAAAAAAAAAAAAAAAAAAAACTGAATGTGACAGATATCTTTTTGCTGCATCACCATAAAGTGAAAGGTTAAGAAAGAAATATGAAAAAGTAATAAATCAGGAAGGGAAGCTGATACATTTATTCAATTTCTTGAGCTGCTTTTGATTATTTGTTGTCTGGCCAAGGGTGCGATATTAACCCGTGGGCTGTGGCATGCCTTCCGGAAGGCTCTCCTGAGGGACTGTGGCATGCCTTCCGGAAGGCTCTCCTGAGGGACTGTGGCATGCCTTCCGGAAGGCTCTCCTGAGGGACTGCGGCATGCCTTCCGGAAGGCTCTCCTGAGGGACTGCGGCATGCCTTCCGGAAGGCTCTCCTGAGGGACTGCGGCATGCCTTCCGGAAGGCTCTCCTGAGGGACTGCGGCATGCCTTCCGGAAGGCTCTCCTGAGGGACTGCGGCATGCCTTCCGGAAGCGCGATTTTCAAGCGCATACAAAAACCGTGCCAACATTCGTAGAAGTCCACAAACTGTGTCACATGTAGGCCGAGATGTCAGCTCTCGATACCACACACCACCATCTGCCTAACTACGCTGTACCCTGTACTCAGTGCAGTCACTCACAAGCAGTTTGGTGCCATTCACGCCAGATATTTCAACTCCCGACCACAACCACACCACAACCCCAAACGTTTGGGTTAAAAATAGATATATTGCCAGATGTAGATTTTTATTACCTTGACGTTGATGTGATTTTCATCCAATTCTGTTATGGTCACTTTTTTGCTCACTTTGCCGCACTGAGGGCCTGGGAAAATTCAAAGCTCACGCAGTTCTCGGGTTAAGGGATGTTGAAATTTTCTCCTGATATTACTTTGCATACTTAAATGTAATCTTGCTTTGCTGAGACATTTGGTCATTTGAATAAGCTGTCTGGCAACTACCCTTTATCTAAGTGTGAGGTTAGATGAGATTGTTCAACACATATAGTTTAGAGAATGGGCACAGTAGGTGATCATAGACAAGTTGTCTGTTATGAGAAGACTTAAGAAATGTGTTCTGCCATGTTTGTTTAGTGGCATAGTATATATAATTCCTACCCAAAAAATTTAATTCATGCTGTAAAAGTGGTGATAAAGTTAATTGCTGGTAAAAACATCCGCCATTGTCGTGACGTCACGAGATGTACAGCCGCGGCGACCGAGCGGGTCCGAGCCGAGCCGAGCGTGTACATCCACCACAACGCAAGCGGCAAGCCAGCCACCATCGCTTCCCTATCTTATAATCTTTGGGAATGGACACATAGCACCAATGATGTCTATTTCCCCTTTCCTTTGACCCATGGCTTTGCTGGCGTCATTATAGGTAAACACACCGTACACAGCTCCTAGCCTCCCGCGTGTGTACATCTGATGACGGCACCACCACGATGGAGCTTTTTGCAGTCACATGACATTTAGGAAACTTTAAACCTTATTTTTTATATATTTCTTGCCTTTTTCTTTGAAATGATAATGTTAGAATGATTTTTAACAGTTTAGGATTCTATTGGCCAAACTTTTACAAAAAAATGAGTTAGGCAACTTGTTATTAGCTATTGCAGCAAGTCTTGTGATTTGGCTCAGTGAGATGATGAAACATGCCATTGGGTAGTTTATTCGGAAACTGTCTTGTTCAATCAGTAATTAAAAATTCCTCAGGCAGAGATGGAGGAGGATGTGGAAATCTTACGCAACAACCTTGACACTGACATCAAAGAGCATCAGGAGGAGTCCACCAAGAACAACTCCATGATCAGTAGCTTAAAGAAGACGCTTAATGTCACGGCAGAGGAGAAGGTAATTACAGACAGGCTCGTGGCATTTTGAGCATATTGGGATAGGGATCGTAAGTATAGATGTACCAGAATCTAATTTGATGAATTAAGTATTAAAGAAAAAGGAATAGTTGTCTGAACTGGACGAATGAATGAATTGAATGGATTGTGTTCTTGTTCGTAGTGAAGGAATAGAGTTTGTGAGGGCTGAGCATGAAAAAGGTTTGCCATTCCCCATTTTGAAGTTTGAGAAAGATCAGAAGTTAATTTCTTTGTTGTATTTTCTTGTGTGTCTTTTGATTTCTATTGAGAGGTTCATCTCGGTAACCATGTTAAAAAATGCACCGTAGAATCAGCAGCATGAGGGTGGTGGATAAATGATTGTAGGAGAATAAGTGATAGGACAGAATCCTATGGAACACCACTTTGATGGGTTGATAGCCATCTTCTACAACTGCAATAGAAGAGCCAAAAAGGAAATTTGAGATAATGGTGCAGAAATGATTGAATAGTATAAGAAGAGCTTAGCATGGAATTAAAGGTTTGTATCAGATTTTAGTGAATGCTTTTTGATATGTATAAGTATATCTTGATTTGATAAAAGTTTCACCAAAATTCCTAATAGAGGATGACCAAGATTCAGTTAAGAAAACCAAAAGATCACCAGTGGACCATTCTGTAGAATTCATACCTTGAGTTAGATTGTGGAGAGTTAGCTGATGGTACTGTAGTAGAATCTTGCATCCCACGGATCATCAGTACCACGACATTACCATGGGATACAACATTGTGGGATGCAGAGTATTGAAGTAATATGAAAATATTTTAATAGGTACTAGAGCCTTTTGCCTGGAGACTCTTATACCTTTATTTTACATCCTCATATTCATAGTAAGTTGCTTTGATGAAGGTAAACTTAGTAAACATTATAAGAATGATAATAACAACAAAACACGAACCTTGGAACACTTGCTGAAGTTCTTAACCCACGATGGGCAATGCCGTCACTTTATATATGCGCGAGGCAAGTGTCACACAGTGGGCCATTTTCTGCCTTAATGTATTGGTGAAGTTCGGTGACACAACATCCGTGTCATCAACTGTCCTGCCCTCTACCGCTGATAGTCTGGAAAATGCAAGACGGATTAGAGTTGACAAAAGATTATGAAATTCAGTCACAAGAATATATACAAGCAAGATGAAGATAATGACGAGCAGTGTTGATAGTGAGCCAGTATCAAGGAGTGGGGTATAGCCATGTGCAGTATATCAAAAGGATAAGTTGGTAATCCCCTCAGTTTTTTTGTGTGATGGCTGAATTCACAAAAATTATGGCTGTTTATGATGTAAAGAGCCAATGTGAGCAATGAGTTTGATCATATTTTTCCTCTCCCACATCACAGTACAGGGAGGTCCCGTTATACGAGCATTCGGTATACGAGAAATCAATGATACGAGCTGAGTAAATTAGGGTCTGTATTTTCAAAATACGAGATCGAAAATCCAATGCTACGACATTCAAACTGGGGTGAGTAAAATGACCAAGCTCAAAATGCGCGCCCTACCACGTATGCATCTGGGCTGTATGATGATGTACAATGATTCAGATGCACAGAGACGAGTTTGTGGGCAGTGGAAGAGGTCTGCGCACCCCTCCCTTGTCCCTTACCTACCCTACCCTCTCTTGTATCACGCGGCGTCCCCTTCAGTACAACGTCTTTTTTGCTTGTATTATGCTTTGTGAGTCGATTTTAGTGATTTGCTGGTTTACTTAATGTGCTTATTGTGACTTATTTGTGTTCTGTCCTACTGTGCTGTCACACTCTTAATTCACTGTGTTTTGTGTGGTGGTGTTGTGGTGCGGTGGTGTGGTGTGACCACGTGGTGTACATATTGTATAGCTGTGCCTTTTTCTACAGAATAGGTAGTACAGTGTGGGTAATATAGACGCTGTGTGTTTGTTGTGTTTGGTATAGTTTATTTTAGCTTGAAAAACATGTCTTTGATGGGGTCCTGGAACCAAACCTATATTTTACCATTACTGCCCGTGCCTTAAACAAGCTGCCATATGTAAGATATCTCTCTCGGAAGTCAGTAGGCTGCCATAGAGTACATTTTCTGAATTCCCGTATGGAAGCGCTGTGTTATGATGTCGCGAACAATGCTTTGGCGCGCTGTGTAGTTATGTATTTCGCTATACGAGATTTCGCTTTATGAGTATGCCAGGTGGAACCTAACTGCTCGTATCTTCGGGACCTCCCTGTATTCACCTAGTTGTATTTTACAGGGCCTGAGCTACACTCGTATGACCCCGTCTCCATAGCTACATTTTTCATTTGCTTTCTTTGTGTTGGTCTAAACCATCACCTCGGGAGGCAGGTCACAAAGCCCCGGCTGACACCTGGTACCCATTCACTGCTGGATGGACAGGGGCTCGGGTTTTAAGGAGACCGCCCATATTTCTCCGCTCCGCCCGGGGATCGAACCCGGGACTTCCCAGTTGCAAACCGAGCGTGCTAACCACTACACTACGGAGTACCCTAAAATGAAAGTATTAATGAATCTATCCTTGCTTGCAGAGTTCAGTACAACAGAAGCTGCAGAGGGTGACAAGTGACCTGAAAGATGAGAGGCAGGCCAGGGAAGAGCAACATAGGGCAAATAAACGGCTTCAAGACCAAATGGAGGAATTACGGAAGGATTCCACAAATAAGGTAGACTGAAGAGAGATGGTATAGTAATGGCAGAGGGGTAGCTAAGGAGATCGACCACATCCTCGTTAGTGTTGTTGGAGGATCCTCCAGAACTGCAGGGTTTACCGGAGTGCTGAGTTCTTTGGAACAGATCACAGACTTGTTGTTGCTACACTTAAGCTTCATGTCAAGTCCAGAAGAATCTCAAGAGGTAACCATACTTTGTTTCATCTTGAGAAACTGAAGGACTTGACATGTGCCCATGCAGTGGCAGTCTCAAATCGGTTTGATGTGCTCGGTGCTCTTGGGGACCCTGTAGAACTGTGGGATACCTTCAAACGTGAAACTACAGGCTGCCAAGGAGTGTATTGGGGAGCGCCCGAGGTCAAGGCGTGGTTTTGTCTTGACGGAGACGCTGGAGAAAATTGAGGAGAGTCGCGCTGCCAGGCTGGCTGGGAACCAGGACCAACACAGGGCTCTGTCACGCTGGACTAGAGCCCTCCTGGGGAGAGACAAGGAGAGGTATGTCAGGAGTCTCGCTGAGGATGGCGAGGGTCATTTGAACGCTAATGACCTCCAACCCGCCTACTGAGCCCTGAAGAAGCTCCGTTCCAAGTCTCCTTATCGGGCGAGTGCTATTCGAACAGCGGATGGGCGCCTCGTGTCGGACATGGATGGGCAGATGGGTCGTTGGGCTGAGTACTTTGGGCAGTTGTTCACGGTGGACCCTCCAACTGAGCAGCTTCACACCACGGTTACAGGCAGTGGATGCCGATCCTCCCATTGACGAACTCGCACCCTCTCTTGACGAAGTCAGAGAGGCTGTAGCAAAGTTGAGGGGTGGAAAGGCAGCTGGTGTTTGTAATATCAGTGCAGAGCTCCTCAAAGCTGGGGGTGAGGCCATGATCAGCGGGTTGCATGCTGTCCTGACTGCCGTGTGGCAATCAGGTACCATTCCTCCTGACTGGAAAAGGGGGCTGGTCGTCCCTATCTGGAAAGGGAAAGGGGACCATCAGGGCTGCAACAATTACCGCGGTATTACACTGCTCAGCGTACCAGGCAAGGTGCTTGCCCATCTATTGCTGACACGGATTCATAAGAACATAAGAACATAAGAAAATAAGGAAGCTACAAGAGGCCGCGAGGCCTACACGTGGTAGTTCCTGTCACCTAACACTACCTACATCCACCTTTCATCCCCATCCATGAACCTATCCAGCTCCTCTTTAAAGCTCCCTAATGACTCCACACTAACTACCTGTCTACTGAGACCATTCCATTCGTTCACCACCCTATTTGTGAACCAGTTTTTCCCAATTTCCTTTCTAAATCTACACTTTTTCCAGCTTGAATCCGTTACTTCTGTTTCTACCCTGGTTAAAAGCCGTAAGAACTTTTCCTACCTCTCCTTTATTAAATCCCTTTATCCACTTAAAAACTTCTATCAGATCGCCCCTTACTCCGCGTCTCGAGTGAGTGTAATTTTAATAACTTCAATCTCCTCTCATAACTAAAGTTACGCATCCCTTGTATCATTTTGGTCATCCTTCTCTGCACTGTTTCTAACAACACTATATCTATCCTGTAATATGGAGACCAAAACTGAACCGCATAGTCTAGGTGAGGCCTGACTACACTACCTTCCCGAGGTATTATAAACCCTGTAAAAATGCTTATTTAGTTTTTTTTTTTTTTTTTTTTTTTTTGGTGTGTGTGTGCCTACAGCCCCGTTAGGCAGTGACCTCCAGGGGTGGGATGGTAGGCCCTGGAGGTTAACTTGAGGGCTGTGTACCTACCGTATTTTACAACTTATAAGACTCACTTTTTCCCAAAAAAAATATCCTGAAAATGCCCCAAGCCCCTGTTCACCCAGCAGTGAATGGGTACTGGGTGTTAGCCTAGGGTTTGTGACCCGCTTCCCGGGGTGGTGGCTTCGGTCAACACTACGTAGAGAAGAGGAAGGAGGAGAGGAGCTTGAGATTGAGCTTAAATTGGGAGTCACCCAGCGGATGCTGTTTTGGTCTGAGTGAGTGAGCCTGACACATATCTTGTCAGCTGATGGTTGTGTGACAGTGTTATACGACAATAACACTGTCACAATGCCTTCCTCTTTTCTCTCCTGTCTCCTCCAGTACCTCCAGAAACCACAGTACCACACACATCATGGTTAATCACTTATAAAGGAGTATTTTGTGGTAAATAGTAAGGTAAGGTGCTACTTATTTCGAGGTGTTACCTATCTTATGCGACACCGGCTGTTCCTGTAGAGAAAAACATAAACAAATGGAAAAAAACCAAAGCAAAACTACATACAGCTATACTAAGCCTATTATTATACTATACTAAGCAGGAAGGAAGGAAGATGTGTCCCGTACGTCTCTTATGGGAGGCGGTAGCAGAGTGGGTAGCATCAAGATATATGTCAAGCTCGAGCACGAGCTTGACAGACGACCTACAAAGTGATACTAAGCAGAAAAGGTCACAAAAAGAAGAAGAAGTCTCCGAGTGGCGTTCTCGGTGATCCGAGTTCGATCCTTGATGAGGGCTGTAAAATCCACTTAAAATCTTTCTCTGCACTGTTGAGTGGCCTAAGAACACCCACATGCTGCCCATTAGCTCTACCTTCGATTGCGAGTGCATCGGAGGATACAGGGGGCGGCATGAGCCTCTAATCACAGGCGTCACTATAGAAATTCTGTCTGCGCCACCACGGGCGAGGGCCAACCATCACAGCCCTCAAGTTAATCTCCAGGGCCTACCATCCCATTCCTGGAGGTCACTGCCTAACGGCGCTGTAGGCACACGCACACACACACACACACACACACACACACACACACACACACACACACACACACACACACACACACACACACACACACACACACACACACACACACACACACACACACAAACGAAACTCGGGGATATAATGCGCGAAAGTCGGGATGATAAGAATTTAGGACTCAGCGCGAAACTCGAGGATCGCAAAACTCGCATAGCGTGAAACTCGGGAGGGTAGTGTAGAGCCAGATAAAGCTTTAGAATAACTTCCGCACTTCTACTTTTAACACTTCTGGTAATGAATCCTAATACTCTATTAGCTCTATTTTTGGCCTCAATACATTGTTTCCTAGGTCGGAGGTCTGGGCTCACCCTCACTCCAAGATCTTTTTCACCTTCTGATCTTTTCAGCGATACATTGCTTATGGTGCATCTATTACCAGGTTTTTTTCTACCAACATTCATAACGCTGCATTTATCAATATTAAATTCCATCTGCCATCTGACTGCCCACTCGTTAAGTTTATCTAAGTCTCCTTGCAATATGTTTACATCAGACTGTGATCCAATAATCCTACCTACATTAGTATCATCAGCAAACTTGCTGATATCACTGCTAATCCCACTATCCAAGTCGTTGATGTAAATCAAAAATAGTAATGGACCCAAAACAGACCCTTGTGGAACTCCACTTGTCACCAGTCCCCATTCAGATTTAGAACCATTAATTGTAACCCTTTGTTGCCTATTACTTAGCCAAGCTCTGATCCAATGAAGAACCTTCCCATCTATACCATGAGCCCTAACCTTATTTAAGAGTCGCTCGTGTGGTACTTTGTCAAATGCCTTACTAAAGTCCAGATATATTATATCATAATTCTTATCATTATCTGCGGTTTCATAAACTTTCCTATAAAAACTCAATAAATGGGCCCCAGACATAACTACGTCACGATTTGTTTACATCGGTGCATTGTGGGGATAAGGCGGGGTCGCCGCGGGTGGACCTACGAAGGGAAAACTACGGCGATGGAAGAATTTCGAGTTATTTTGCGCGAAATTGATATTCCAGGTGCTATATTACAGTGCTCTGTTCTCGCTGACAACACTATAGAGAAGACCTGAGGTAATGGCTGATGTGCAGAGGCTTTTAAACCAAGAAAACAGAGTCATAACAGAGCCTCGTCAAAAGGTAAGCAACTGGTAGGTACGTAATGTGTCCCTACCACTTGCTTACTTCTTAATGAGACTCTGCTGTGACTGTTTTCCTGGTTTAGAAGCCTTTGCACATCAACCATCACCTCAGGTCTTCTCTATGTTGTCAGCGAGCACGGAAATATAGCACCTGGAATATCAATTTCGCCCAAAACAACTTGAAATTTTTTCATCGTCGTAGTTAGTCTTCTCTTTGTAGGTTGTACATATTCATGGTTATGATAGTATTAAAATACCTTATTAATTGAGTTCCTTTTGTTGTCTTTCCTCATAATAAGTAGTGGTACATCATGGTTTAAGTGTTACTTGACGAGCCAATGAATACTCTTGAGTCTGTACCAACATCACCAACCTTTGCTTTGATTTATCTTATTGCTCCATCCATAAACAAGCTGCATAACCACTGTGACATTATCCATTCTTGCCTCATGATATACCTAGTACTGTCGTCTACCGATATTTTTCTCCCTACACATATTGGGAAAACTCGCTAACGGTAATGGCTAGGTTAGATTTTGCTTTGATTTATCTCATTACTCCATCCATAAACAAGTTGCATAACCACGGTGACATTACCCATCCTTGCCTCATGGTACCTGGTACTCTCGTCTACCCAAATGCTCGTCCCTACATAAATCGGGGAAAACTCGCCGACGGTAATGGTTAGGTTAGGGGTAATAATGGACGAGAGTTGCGCGGTCGTTTTCAGAGACACAGACAATTTTTTCTTGGCCTACAATAGGTGCTTGTTTTAATGGAGATAGTTTTTTAATGGGTTTGCGCAAAATAAAACTATCTCCATTAAAACAAGCACCTATTGTAGGCCAAGAAAAAATTGTCTGTGTCTCTGAAAACGACCGCGCAACTCTCGTCCATTATTACCCCTAACCTAACCATTACCGTCGGCGAGTTTTCCCCGATTTATGTAGGGACGAGCATTTGGGTAGACGAGAGTACCAGGTACCATGAGGCAAGGATGGGTAATGTCACCGTGGTTATGCAACTTGTTTGTGGATGGAGTAATGAGATAAATCAAAGCAAAATCTAACCTAACCATTACCGTCGGCGAGTTTTCCCGATTTGTGTAGGGAGAAAAATATCGGTAGACGACAGTACCAGGTATACCATGAGGCAAGGATGGGTAATGTCACGGTGGTTATGCAACTTGTTTATGGATGGATTAATAAGATAAATCAAAGCAAAGGTTGGTGATGTTGGTATAGACTCAAGAGTATTCATTGGCTCGTCAAGTAACACTTAAACCATGATGTACCACTACTTATTATGAGGAAAGACAACAAAAGGAACTCAATTAATAAGGTATTTTAATACTATCATAACCATGAATATGTACAACCTACAAAGAGAAGACTATAACTACGACGATGAAAAAATTTCAAGTTGTTTTGGGCGAAATTGATATTCCAGGTGCTATATTTCCGTGCTCGCTGACAACAAAGAGAAGACCTGAGGTGATGGTTGATGTGCAAAGGCTTCTAAACCAGGAAAACAGTCACAGCAGAGTCTCATTAAGAAGTAAGCAAGTGATAAGGACACATTACGTACCTACCAGTTGCTTACCTTTTGACGAGGCTCTGTTATGACTCTGTTTTCTTGGTTTAAAAGCCTCTGCACATCAGCCATTACCTCAGGTCTTCTCTATAGTGTTGTCAGCGAGAACAGAGCACTGTAATATAGCACCTGGAATATCAATTTCGCGCAAAATAACTCGAAATTCTTCCATCGCCGTAGTTTTCCCTTCGTAGGTCCACCCGCGGCGACCCCGCTTTATCCCCACAATGCACCGATGTAAACAAACCGTGACGTAGTTATGGGTAGGGTCCATTGGTGAGACATGACCTACCCTTGGTGAATCCGATTCGCAGTCATCTGGTGAAGCATCAGAGACCTCAGCAGTCTGGGTTCACGCCTGGTAAGTCAACAACGGACCGTATCCTAGCGCTTCGTGTCCTGGTGGAACGCCGACGTGAGTTTCGACAGGGGATGCTTGCAGCCTATGTTGATCTCAAGAAGGCGTTTGACTCAGTGCATCGTGAGTCACTCTGGGATCTTCTGCGACTTCGAGGGATTCCTGCAAGGACTATTGGTTTGATAACTGGTCTGTATTCTGGGACTGAGAGTGCTGTGAAGTGTGGGGCAGGTGTATCCAGCTTTTTCCTGTGAATACAGGAGTGAGGCAAGAGTGCGTCCTTGCCCCATCACTTTTCAATGCTTGTATGGACTGGGTATTGGACAAGGTTGTAGATCAAAGTGATTGTGGAGCATCCGTCGGCAACACCAAGATCACTGATCTTGTTTTTGCCGATGATGCAGTAATCTTTGCTGAGTCGCTGGAGGTCCTGGTGATGGCTCTCGAGGCGCTGCACGAGGAGGCAAAGCCTTTGGGACTTGAGGTCTCCTGGCTCAAGACCAAGGTCCAGGTGTTTGTAGACTTACTAGATGAAGCAGTACAGTCTGTTCATGCGTGTGGCGAGTTCATTGAGATCTTGGAAAGTTTTACATACCTTGGTAGCGCAGTCCATAATGACGGCGGGTCACATCAAGAAGTCTTACGGCGGATTGGCATAGCCCACGGTGTTATGGACTCGCTCAGCGGGAGTATTTGGCATTGTCGGTACCTGTGCAGGAGGACAAAGATCCGGATCTTCAAGTCGCTTGTGATCCCTGTCTTACACTATGGTTGTTAGACATGGACACTAAATAGTGACTTGAAGAGATGAATCAATGCCTTTGGTAATAAGTGTCTTCGCAGAATCATGGGGTATCGCTGGGATGATTACGTGTCAAATCAGCGATTGCACCGTGAGACTGAATCGAGGCCTATTACCTGCATAGTCCGTCAGCGCCAACTTCGGCTATATGGGCATGTGGCACGCTACCCTGAAACCGATCCTTCCCATCGGGTTGTATCTGTAAGAGACAATCCGGCGTGGAGGAGGCCAAGGGGGCGCCCACAAGGCTCGTGGCTGGGGCAAGTTGATGTTTCTTGTCGAGAGCTGCTTGGTATGAGAAAGGAGCCTGCATGGGAACTCGCGCGTGGTGACCCCCGGGAGTGGCGACGTAGGGTGGGCGAGGCGACGCGTCCCCTGGCGTATGCCCCCAATGATTGATTGATTGAAGAGAGAGAGAGACTCGCTTTACAAAAAATTAGAGCTTTGCAAAAAAATGCGCCGAAATTTGTTTATCACCTGAAAAGTTTGCAGTTACGCACAAAATTATTTGAAAAAAAAGTAGAAAAAAAGGGAGAAAAGCCCTTCAATATCTATGCATATTTCATATGTACGCCTAGACCTCGTTTAACGCACGAGTTACGTTCCTGGAAAATCATGCGTTAAGCAAAAATTGCATTAAACAAATCCTATATTCCCTTTGATTTTTCCATGATTTCTTAAGATTTTTAGGCACCCGGCAGGAATTGAACTCGGAACAACGAGCTCGTCACTTGCAGGCGCTGACCACTCAACTACCGTCTCCCTTGTGCCCGCAATTATATGTATAATTGCATATTACAACATGGTCAGGATGTGACTTTTGTTGATCAGAACGTATCAACTTGTGTCAATGGGAATCAATGGGAAAATAGGATTCGTGTAACGCATTTTTGCTTTATGCACACTTTCCAGGAGCGAAACTCATGCGTTAAGCGAGGGATGAATGTATATAGTTTCTACTTTTCCCTATTGATGAGTGCCTTGATTGCTTGATGCTAGTAGTTGATGTGTTGTTTAAGCAACATTGTGGAGCTTTAGAATGGATTAGGTAGAATATCTAGAGATGGCATGGCATATTTAGAGACTGGTTGTAGACAGACTTTAAGGAAATGTTTAGAAACGATGGAAGGAGGAATAAATATGAGATGGAGGTCTATTATCATGTAGAAAACGTGAGAGGAAGATAATATATTGTTGTGGATACAGGGAGAGTGTCATATGATAAAAAAAAAAAAAATATGTGGACAGGGTATGATGAGAGACTGTTTTGTCACAGCCATCTCTTGAACTGGAAACTTCAGAAAGGGACATGACACCAACTATGATGATTGTTATAATGGAAGACTTATTTATCATGTCATTTATTAACCCTCAGGAGACATTAATCGAGGAGATGGAGAGGAGCACATCAGCCTTGAGAGAGGAAAATGAAGGCCTCAGATCCTCCTTAGAAAATTCTCAATGTGACGTGAAGGATATTCGTGCAAAGGTGGATGGTCTAGAGGAGCAGCGTTCAGTCACACTGGACCAGTTGGTAAGCCAGTACTATACCTGTTTCCTTTTAGAACACCTCCAAAAGTAAATCCTTAAATGAAGTTCCTTACATGCAGTCAGTCAGCACTCTGGTTTCTTCTCACATCTGCACTTCTTGACTTTGATCGTGGCATACATACTTGGTATCTTTTTCTAGGCTCTTCCTGTGTCTTATCTCTTTCTAGAGATAAGTTTTCTAGTGATAAGATTCCAGCTATTGACAACAGTATTTTTGAAGACATGTTTGGGAAAGTATGTTAACGCAAGCTTGGAACTCCTATGCTGGTGGGAAGAGAAGGGATTGGGGCTTGGTTGGTGGTAGAGAGTATGTATAGGTGCTAGAAACCAGAGATTTGTCCCAGGAATTAACTTGGAACCTTCAGTGTGAGGGGAGATAAGGGAGATGAGGGAGCTTTATGTTAAGAGAAAGTGTATAGAGTCTAGATGCCCCAAATGGTGTTGGGTTCTACCTTGAGGGCAGCGTATGCCAAGCCCCCAGAATATCCTTAAAGAAAATTCCTGAATCCAGATCTGGATGCTGATCGACTCCAAAAAGTATTCACATTTAAATTAGGTCAACGCACCACCTCTGCTAAAATTTTCATGCAGATCCGTCTGTAGCATTTTTGCGTAATTCTGCTAACAAACAAACAAACAAACAAATCAACAAACAAACCGAACAGATTTATACATGTTACCACACTATTCTTAAATTATTGTTCTAGAAGATTTTTCACCAATAATAAAATACAGCAAAAGTTTTCATATAGATAGGTCCCAAGAGTGTACTCAACCCTTAAAACATTTCATTCAACTACATACCATGAAACATCACTCACTGTGCATATATCTAAGTCATACATTTATTTATGTGTCAGTCAGTCAATCAGATCTCATACCGTGACTCAGTACACTTCTCAGTGAGTCAGCTTCTTTATACATGCATTAGCTGAGCTACTCAAGTCAGTCATCAGTCCTCCCTTATCATGACTTCCTTGCCTTGCAGTTGGTAATGAGTGTGGAGGACAACAATGTGCGTGCGGTGGCCCTAACTTTAGAAGAAGGCGCTAACATTGAGGTCATTGATGAAAATGGTAAGAAAAAAAATAGTTCTTGTTGATCCTTCCTATTCACTTCCATTGTAGATGTACTATAGCTGCTTTTTCTATCTTATCATCAAAACAGACAAAGTTGACTTCTGGATAAAAACCTACTCCAGCGCTTATTGTTTATGGCCCTGTCACACTATTGCGTACGAGAGAAACGTATGAGTTGCGTAAGAAAATTCATAAAATAATTTTCATACGCACAAAAAGCCCTTGAAAATGCAGAATTGTGCGTATACTTACCGTATTGAACCTGTGAGTAGCGTATGAGTAGCATATATCCAGCGTATGACCAGCGAATGTCAGCAAATGTCAGCAAATGTCAGCGTATGTCCAGCGTGTGACCAGCGTACTCAACCTATGAGTAACGTACCTCTGTCGTACCTCTAGCGTATTCAGCGTATGCCTAACGTATGCTTAGCGTATAAACCATACGTCGGAATACGCACCAAATTTTTAAGCATGCTTAAAAATAATTTTCTGCCTCGCCGTATGCCACCGTATGCCACCGTATGCCACCGTGCTTGAAACGTATACAACCTATGCCTAACGTACCCCTAGCATATGTCAGCGTATACCAGCGTATGAGTGATATTTTTCATACGCTGGCATACGCTAGTACGACACGCTATAGTGTGACAGGGCCATTAGCCCTCCAGGCATCATCACACTCTTCCTGATTCTCCAATTAATTTATCTCTTTACTTCACCTCGCCTTCCTTAGGTACTCCTATGCCCCGTTTAACACTCAAGATACTTTCCGTGAAAATCGGACTTTAAGCTAAAATGCAATAAACTAATCCTATTTTACCATTGACTCGTAAAGTCATAATATTAGGTAAGATTCGTTCTTGCGATAAAAAATAAAAAAATATATTTTAAGAGTGATGTTGGACTTCCTTACATTTCAAGTTGCATATGAATCCCAGGAACTAATCATATAGTACTAATCATATGCATGAAGGGGTGCAGTCAGTTCGTACACAAGTTGTTTCGTACACCAGTAGATTCGTACACCAAAAAGTTGTTTCGTAGTCTATATGAAACCATAGTCGTTTCGTACACTCAGCTCAGAGTTGAACTTGACTACTAGAGTTACGAAACGACCCAGGTATGTACGAAAAAACTCAAAAATAGTGTACGAAACAACTTAACAAAATCTGGGTACGAAACAACTTGTGTACGAAACTCCCTGTAACCTGCATGAATGCCTGTACATTTAGAATATGATTTTTATGAACAGGCTGCTCTAGGTTCCGAGACACCCCACAGTTTGTGAGAAAGTCTTGTGTATGAAAACAAATCATATATGTGTCATTCTAAATCTTGATAGTCAAAATATTGTTTTACGAGTAAAAATAGTATTACTACTTGTAGCTCTGAATATGGGAATTTTGTTGATCAAGAGCCAGATGTTAAGGTTAGCCTCAGGAAGTAGAAAGGGATAGGTTATCTTAGGGAACTGTAGGCTGCTTTTATGTGTTTTGCTTGATGAAACCTTTGCATGCACAGGATGTAACAGTGTTGAGTACCGTGATACTGTGAGGCGTTGAGGAGGTAGTATGTCATCTATGTATTCTGCATGATTTAGTTAAGAACACAAGAAAATAAGGAAGCTACAAGAAGCCGTGAGACTGTAGTGGAATTATTGTGGAGATATGTGCTGTCTCAAATGTAAGCGAGGAACCATTTTGTTGATGTATCGTAATGTAACGTGAAGAGATTTTGATTTTTTTTTTTTGGTTTGTTTAGCTCTGATGTTAAGATTTTCATTTATGTGGTTTTGTAACCTATTGATAATATAGAATAAGTTTGTAATACAGGAGTTGTTTTTCTCTGACCTGAGTTTTGAAGTCATAGCAAGTGTTATTATGGGGAAATCTACCAGTTAGTGATGTGTACTGTGGAATTGAATTATACCCAGTTCTGCCAAGGGTAGGAGAAAATTAACCACATCTGCTTGGTATATTAACCTCATGAAAACTTTTCTGTGTGCAGTATTCTTAGGCTCTACTCTCTAACTCTTTGCTAAGCTACTATGTGTCTCCTGCGCTGTTCTCAAATTCTTGCCTGTTAAGACCTCCTTCATTCTGACATAAATTTTGGAGCGCGAAGTCAAGCTCTGTGATCCCTAAGAGTGTGGTTTGATCCCTAGTCCATGGCCTTTTTCGCAATTAGGTACGTGATTTCACGCTCCACTGTGGTGACAGGCCACACTTTCTTTCTTGTACATGCATACCTGCCCTTCCTTTCTGCATGTTCAAACAACTTTGTAGTGTTCTGACTCGTCTTTTTAACAACTCTACACTTCACATGCTTCTCCACCAAAGAAATACTTTTAAGAAACACATATATTTCTGCCACTCATCCATAACATTGACCACCTGCATGTATCAGACACATGAAGGATAAGAATAACTAGGTGAAATATGTACAATGTTTCCAAGTAGAAGACAAACCACCCACAGTGTATCCAAAAGCAGGCACGGGATGAGGTCCTGCGGTGGAACCTTTACAGGGGCCGTGGAAAAAAACAGGCTATGCGGCTTGATGAGATGCCATCCGGTAACTAAGAGTGACCAATGGAACACATGCAGCTGTCCTTGTAAGATATTAATAGTGATGATGGTGAACTTGCAAGTGTATAAGTCTTTATATTGCGAGGGAATCATTGTTGAAGGGCAGATTCATGACAGGGCAGATTCATGAAGGGCAGATTTGTTCATTCAAGGCTTTGTATTCCATATGCATTTACTTCTCTTTAGCCAGCTTCCAGTCACACCAGCTGGAAACTCAAAAGACAGTAAGAGCCTCATCATTCAGTACATAAGGGCAATCTATTATATGGGCAGCAAATGATGAATTTTACCTCACTCATATTATTTTAGTCTGTGAGCTCCTTTGATTAGTGCAGATAAGGAATATGTACTTATTTAGTTATTTCAAGGTAAAAGGTAACTATGGTGATGATCCTCCCATCCTCAGGTCGCAACCCACTCCACCTTGCAGCAGCCTGTGGTCATGTTGAGGTGGTGTTGAAATTGCTGCAGAAGGGGGCTAAGAGCACTTCAGTGGATAACTATGGTGAGTGTGGAAACCTTTGTGTGCCTGAGGACAAACCAGAAAGTTCATGAAACA
The DNA here is from genome assembly GCA_016584305.1 of Chionoecetes opilio. Classification (NCBI taxonomy): domain Eukaryota; kingdom Metazoa; phylum Arthropoda; class Malacostraca; order Decapoda; family Majidae; genus Chionoecetes; species Chionoecetes opilio. Next base: position 45,082 of record JACEEZ010020731.1, read on the forward strand.
CTGAACGGTTGGGAAAAAATTTTGTCTCGTCGTCATGTCGAAGGACTATGAATATGGCCGTAAGTTTGGAGTCCAAGCTTGACATTGTTGAGCCCTGCCTCCCTCGTCAACCCCTCCATCTAGTACTCCCTCCCCACCTCCCATGACTGACGAATCAGGGTTTCAGTTGCCAGGTGAGTCCATCTCTTTATTTATGGAAATGTACTTGTAACATGTGTTTCTATTAGCTTAGGCAATGATTTCAATACAGTACAGTACATAAAACATCATTCATATAGCCTATAGGTGGTTTTATAACACATATAGTACAGGTCTAGGAACGCATCCCTATTGACCCCATTAAACCTTAAGTTCGATATACGATGAATCTCTATATGATTGAGTTTTCAGGAACATAACCCGATGGTATAACGAGGGAGTTCATTGAACTGCCTTGGAGTCCAGAGGAGTATATTGGAAACCAGAAATTCATGGCTCCGAGATTACCTGATTTGCATATTTGCAGATTTTATGAAAATTGATCAAAGTAATTTACTAGAAGACATTTGCTTTTGTTTATGCATCTGTGTGTGTGTATGTCAGCATGGTGTTCCTTGTCATGTATTTCCTCGTCCTCCCACTGATATGCCCTTCAGTGTAGTGTTTATGTTTTCCTTTTGTTGCCTCACTGTCAGTTATACACTACCCTCCCGAGTTTCACGCTATGCGAGTTTCGCGATCCTCGAGTTTCGCGCTGAGTCCTAAATTCTTACCATCCCGACTTTCGCGCATTATATCCCCGAGTTTCGCGTTTTTTTTTTTTTTTTTTTGTGTGTGTGTGTGTCTGTGTGTGCCTACAGCGCCGTTAGGCAGTGACCTCCAGGAGTGGGATGGTAGGCCCTGGAGGTTAACTTGAGGGCTGTGATGGTTGGCCCTCGCCCGTGGTGGCGCAGACAGAATTTCTATAGTGACGCCTGTGATTAGAGGCTCATGCCGCCCCCTGTGTCCTCCGATGCACTCGCAATCGAAGGTAGAGTTAATGGGCAGCGTGTGGGTGTTCTTAGGCCACTCAACAGTGCAGAGAAAGATTTTAAGTGGATTTTACAGCCCTCATCAAGGATCGAACTCGGATCACCGAGAACGCCACTCGGAGACTTCTTCTTCTTCTTGTGACCTTTTCTGCTTAGTATCACTTTGTAGGTCGTCTGTCAAGCTCGTGCCTTCCTTCCTGCTTAGTATAGTATTATAATAGGCTTAGTATAGCTTGTATGTAGTTTTGCTTTGTTTTTTTCCATTTGTTTGTGTTTTTCTCTACAGGAGCAGCCGGTGTCGCATAAGATAGGTAACACCTCGAAATAAGTAGCACCTTACCTTACACCCCCGCCGTTCCTTACTATTTAGCACAAAATACTCCTTTATAAGTGATTAACCATGACGTGTGTGGTACTGTGGTTTCTGGAGGTACTGGTGGAGACAGGAGAGAAAAGAGGAAGGCATTGTGACAGTGTTATTGTCGTATAACACTTTCACACAACCATCAACTGACAAGATATGTGTCAAGCTCACTCACTCAGACCAAAACAGCATCTGCTGGGTGACTCCCAACTCAAGCTCAATCTCAAGCTCCTCTCCTCCCTCCTCTTCTCTACGTAGTGTTGGCCGAAGCCACCACCCCGGGAGGCGGGTCACAAACCCTAGGCTAACACCCAGTACCCATTCACTGCTGGGTGGACAGGGGCTTGGGGCATTTTCAGGATATTTTTGGGGAAAAAGTGAGTCTTATAAGCTGTAAAATACGGTAGGTACACAGCCCTCAAGTTATCCTCCAGGGCCTACCATCCCACCCCTGGAGGTCACTGCCTAACGGCGCTGTAGGCAAACACACATACCAAAAATAAAACAAATAAAAAAAACAGGACTAAATAAGCATTTTTACAGTGTTTTCAATACCCGAGTCTCGCGATCCGCGAGTTTTGCGCTATGCCTCCGGAAGAAAGCAAGCGGGAAACTCGGGAGGGTAGTGTATACCTTTTTATTTATAGTTTTTGTCTATATCTATTTATTTTTTGCTACGGTCATAAGTTGTATACTGTAGGTTGTAAGTCGGCGCCTATTTGTATTCATGTCTGTATGCATCTACACAGCGCGCCAAAGCATTGTTCGCGACATCATAACACAGCGCTTCCATACGGGAATTCAGAAAATGTACTCTATGGCAGCCTACTGACTTCCGAGAGACTTCATATCTTACATATGGCAGCTTGTTTAAGGCATGGGCAGCCCATCAAGACCGTTGAGGAATGTTCAGATGCCACTTGTCAATTATAAACGAAGCATTTAAAAAAGTATCGCCTTCCTTCCCGCGAGTAATTTGAACAGACGCGCATTGGTATAGCTATCATTATTTGCATAATGAGTGGCAAGAAAGACCTAACAAAGGAGCAAATTCAAGTTATTGTATCTCTACACAAGGCAGAGAGGCCAGTGGAAGAAATATCAAGGATTGTGGATGTTACGAAGAGATGTGTGCATAAGTGGGTGGAGAGTTTCGGGGTGGCACGGCGGGGTAGCGACAGCCGCGACACCAGAACATTATAAGTGGCCAGGGCAAGGATGTAAAAACCTCAGCAAGCACCCTAAATGTCATGAAACGTCAAGTGGATGCCCATCCTCAATTAAGAGCAAGAAAAATATTGCGATATGACTTTTACATCCTCGCCCTGGCCACTTATAATGTTCTGGTGTCGCGGCTGTCGCTACCCCGCCGTGCCACCCCGAAACTCTCCACCCACTTATGCACACATCTCTTCGTAACATCCACAATCCTTGATATTTCTTCCACTGGCCTCTCTGCCTTGTGTAGAGATACAATAACTTTAATTTGCTCCTTTGTTAGGTCTTTCTTGCCACTCATTATGCAAATAATGATAGCTATACCAATGCGCGTCTGTTCAAATTACTCGCGGGAAGGAAGGCGATACTTTTTTAAATGCTTCGTTTATAATTGACAAGTGGCATCTGAACATTCCTCAACGGTCTTGATGGACTGCCCGTGCCTTAAACAAGCTGCCATATGTAAGATATCTCTCTCGGAAGTCAGTAGGCTGCCATAGAGTACATTTTCTGAATTCCCGTATGGAAGCGCTGTGTTATGATGTCGCGAACAATGCTTTGGCGCGCTGTGTACCTATCAAGCCTGTAGTGGATCTGCTGCTGGATTGGAACACAAACTTGGCTTATGCTACAAACATGCAAGGTTCGTGTAATTGGTCTTGTTAGTTAATTGGTGTTGCTCCCTCAAAGTGTCTGGCTGGTGTAGATGAATGTCCAGCTGCTCCTGAACTTTGTAGGCTATTTATGTAACTCTAACAATGATGTAATATAAATTATTAGATTGATTGATAATTACAAATCATTTATAATTATCATGAATTTTAAAACTGATTAATGATATGTAATTATAAAAGTATTGATTTTTTTTGACATTACGTCTTGCAGTGCTACCTTAGTGTGTGTTCATGTATTTTTCCCTCTATCATCTGTCATATGCCTACACAAATGGAATGGGTGGTAAAAATCAAGCAAGTCAAAGCATTAGCCGAGACGCAGCAGTTACATTACTGGAAAGAAATTCAATTTGGCGTTTTTTGCCTTTGAAAAATTGCACGCTCATTGGAATAGCTTGTGGAAATTATCCACCAACCACCCTCTTAATAATTGGTAGAGTGGTGGTTTGTTTCCCCCCCCTTGTGAGGGAGGTATTGTCCGCTCATCATAGGGGGAGCTTAGGGATGTATATATATATAATTATAATGGTAATGGGTATTATTAAAGGTAATTTAAGTAAATGATAAGTACTGGGATAATATAAATTAACATTCCCAGTGGTTATTAAGCACTTGCACCTTAAATAATTAGCACCTTGGTTAGAAGCGAGGTCATTGGCTGCTGCCCATTAGATTCTCGCCACCGACGATTTGACACGTGTAGGTGGGATTTGTGCAGCCGGTCGCCGCCGCTGGATCAGATTTTAGTACACTTCCAGCCTCTACCGAGTTAACATCTCTTATTAAATATATACGTGGATTTGTATACAGGGAGGTCCCGAAGATACGAGCAGTTAGGTTCCACCTGGCATACTCGTAAAGCAAAATCTCGTATAACGAAACACATAACTAATGGTAAAATATAGGTTTGGTTCCAGGACCCCATCAATTAAAAAAGAAAGAAAAAAAAAGACATGTTTTTGAAGCTAAAATAAACTATAGCAAACACAACAAACACACAGCGTCTATATTACCCACACTGTACTACCTATTCTGTAGAAAAAGCATTCTGAAAGAGAAAATAGCACACAAAATAACATAACTGCACATTAATTAAACATAAAACATGCATAACAAGCAAAAAAGACGTTGTAATGTAGGGGACGCCGCATGATACAAGAGAAGGTAGTGTAGCGGTCCCAAGGTTGGGGCTGCACACCTGCTAATTACCCCTAAAGGTCAGGCCGTGCCATATGCTTAATTACCCTTCAGGTCACGCCTTGCTAGGGATGACCTGACTGCGGTCCCAAGGTTGGGGCCGCACACCTGCTAATTACCCCTAAATGTCAGGCCGCGCCATATGCTTAATTACCCTTCAGGTCACGGCTTGCTAGTGGTGACCTCACTGGGGTCAACCAAATGCCCCTTTGTCCAGCCCGGGAGTGGTAGGGCACGCATTTTGAACTTGATAATTTTACTCACCCCAGTTTGAATGTCATATCATTGGATTTTCGATCTCGTATATTGAAAATAGACCCTAATTTACACATCTCGTATCATCGGATTCTCGTATACCGAATGCTCGTATAACGGGACCTCCCTGTATATGAGAGAATTGTACAGGAGAACCTCATTTAACCAGCATTTAAAACAACGGCAGCCTCAAAACAACGGAACTAATCGAACCAGGCTTTTTTTTTTTTTTTTTTTTTTTCGGGCCTCCAGCAGGGAGGACCACGGGCTAGCTTGAGCTCGTCAGAGAGATCCTGTGAAAAAAGATAGGAGAGTGTTCGTGGTGCTGGCGTGCGACACGAGGACTGGCTTGTCCATCCTGACGAGGAGTGCGGGGTAGAAAGGGGCACTCAGCAGGATAACCCAGGCATTAATTAGGTATCATTATTTCAAAAACTGAGAAAATTGACAGAAATTTAGTTCAAATTTGGTGGGGTACGCAGGGTTGGCAACCCTTTCATCCCTTTCACTGGTAAACTCTGGAACTCTCTTCCTGTTTCTATTTTTCCACTTTCCTATGACTTACATCTTTTCAAAAGAAGAGTAACAAGACACTCCCTCACTAAATTGGCTCACCCCTCTTTTTTATTTTATTCTCTTACTGTCTTCTTTATAGGGACTGGCAACTAAGCGGACTTTGTGTTACCCATTTTTGTTGTGCCCTTGGCCAGTTCCTTGTGATGTAAAAAAAAAAAAAAAAAAAAAAAAAAAAAAAAAAAAAAAAAAAAAAAAAAAAAAAAAAAAAATTAGTGGGCTTTTGGGCGATTCCATAAGAGTATCTCTCAAAACAACGGCAAAATGAGTTATCAGGCATGCGCTCTCTCCCGAGGGTGCCGGATAAACGAGGTTTTCCTGTATATAGACTCTTTGCACATACAGGAGAACCTCGTTTATCCGACACCCTCGGGGGGGAGCGCATGCCGGATAACTCATCGGAACTGGCCAAGGGCACAACAAAAATGGGTAACACAAAGCCCGCTTAGTTGCCAGTCCCTATAAAGAAGACAGTAAGAGAATAAAATAAAAAAGAGGGGTGAGCCAATTTAGTGAGGGAGGTGTCTTGTTACTCTTCTCTTGAAAAGATGTAAGTCATAGGAAAGTGGAAAAATAGAAACAGGAAGAGAGTTCCAGAGTTTACCAGTGAAAGGGATGAAAGGGTTGCCAACCCTGCGTACCCTGCCAAATTTGAACTAAATTTCTGTCGATTTTCTCAGTTTTTGAAACAATGATACCTAATTAATGCCTGGGTTATCCTGCTGAGTGCCCCTTTCTACCCCGCACTCCTCGTCAGGATGGACAAGCCAGTCCTCGTGTCGCACGCCAGCAGCACGAACACTCTCCTCTCTTTTTTCACAGGATCTCTCTGACGAGCTCAAGCTAGCCCGTGGTCCTCCCTGCTGGAGGCCCGGAGAAGGAAAAAAAAAAAAAAAAAAATGCCTGGGTCGATTAGTGCCGTTGTTTTGAGGCTGCCGTTGTTTTAAATGCCGGTTAAATGAGGTTCTCCTGTAGTGTTAAAAAACAATAGGACATGTTAAAATACGACACACTGATTATATTCGCCGCGTCGTGGATAACTTGGTGTGAAAACCTCCTGACGCCCATAACAATAACTCCACCTTCGCCCTTCACGGGCGGCCTCGATCATGGCGACCATTTCGGATAATAAGACATGCAGTATTAATCAAAACCTACAGCCAATTCTAACCCTACTATCCACCAATAAGTATCCTAGTTAGTTGACTAGTTGGGTATTGTGTCGGGATGAGATAGACGATGGGTTTTGTATAGGTAAGACCTCAAATTAAATATATGTATGTGACATAAATTTCCACATAGCTAAAGGACAAGTACGCAACAGCCATTCTACCTTCCTACGGCCTGAATGCTTCTATTTTTTCAGTAATTCAAGTGTTCTAGTGATATAAAGAGATTGTAATTGGCAGCACAACATGCTGTATATAAATATTTCAGATGGATTTTTTTTTATTAGTGCAAATGAAATACAGTAAACCCTCACTTTAACCATTTATGGGAAAGAGGGTGAACGTTATATCCGAAAGTTTGTTATATCCGAGGGAATCAAACTTTTAGCATATAACAAACTTTGTTCATTATATGAGGTGAAAGTTTGCTATTTCTGACCATTTCTGTGTATAATGAACTTTGTTCAGTACATTAGATGAAAGTTTGTATACTTACATACATGCAGCCATCACAAATACTACACACATACAGGGAAATTACAACAATATTTACATTGGTGAAGCATGGGAGGACGCGAGCAGAGATGTTTACAATCGTGCGGACAAAGTTAGACTGATCGGCGCACAGCCGCGCACCGCCCGGTGGGCTTTGTTTTCACAGCCACCGTCAAACCTCCATGTACATGTTTGGCCGGCCCACCACCAAACCAAACCCCGCATTTACCAAACTTATTTGGCAAATCCCCGCATATATCGGACTGGGAGAAAAAGTTTGTTAAAGCCAACATTCGTTATTTAGAGGTCCGTATAAGCGAGTGCTTACTGTATGCATGAATAAAACTTTATTCAAGACTCACTTTTCTCCATGCTGTAGGCCATCCCTGGCCCATGCCTATTTGTTTCCACAGCATCTTTGAATGATATATTCCATGATACAATTACTGTCTTCGTACGTATTACATTTTTCTTGAACTAACATAGGCTGATGCTAATTGATATAGCGATTGCAAATTATAAAATACAACTTTAAAGATAATTTAATTGTGTTCAGTAGAGTTGAAATCTTGTTATTGTATGATGTTTATGCCATGCAGAATGCACCATAGTCATGTAGCATTATTTCAAGTGGAGATGTTCTATTCAAATTACTCACAATTTTATTAAAAAACTTAATCTCCCTTTGAAAAAAGAGCAGAGTGTAGGCTACATAGATCTAGCATGGATGAGGAAAGTCACATCATTGCAGTTTCATCAGATGATTATGTTTACCTCAGGCTGGAATGTGGCCCAAGTTGCTGCTCACATGGGACATGTGGAAGTGCTGGAGACACTGTACACCACAGCCCCAGAAGTCATCACACATCCCGACCAGTACCGGAGAACACTGCTCAACTATGCCGCGGAGAACAATCAATTGAAGGCCTCTGAGTGGCTAATGACCCACGGTGTTACATACTACTGGCCCCCAACCTACCTCATCCAGAGGCTCATCTCCTACACCTCCTGGCATCTCTTACTGGCATACTGCCTCACACTCACAAGAAAGGTTGGCTTGATAGCTCCGGTAAGTATTTACTGTAGACTACCTCAACCTGTGCAAATTCCACAGTGTAGTCAAGGAAAATCTCTCTCTTCTTCTTTTTTAATTCTTTTTTAAATATTTTTTTTTTTTTTTTACCTCAATGAAAATTACATAATTGTGAATTTGAACCACAAATTGAAAGCTGGTCCAGACTGCTCCGTTTCTGTAAATGATGAATTACTAAGTTCAAAATAACATGAGGAGTACTGTATGTCCATACATACAGGTTTTTTGTCTCATCTCTTTCTGCTTTGTTGACCTGCAGACTTACATGGCGCTTAGTCTTTTGAGGACTGCAAGAAGGTGTCTGCACAGCAGAAGAGAGGAAGAGGATGATTTTAATATTTCTATGGTGAGTATGTAGATAGATAGATAAATAGTTAGAAAGATAGATACATACAGTAAACCCTCTCTTATTCGAACTAATTGGGGGGAGACCTGGGTCGAATTAGTCGAAAGCCTGAATTATCCAATGGCTAACTCTAGCCTCTCCACACAATAAGAACTCACTAAAACATGCCAAAATAGCACAGATTGTAGTACTTGTACTCACCAAAACATGGCTGATACTGAAGTCTTGAAATGCAGTACTACTGTAGCACTCAGGCATCACTGATAGCGTCTTCATGACGACTGCTCTGGCCGGAATCAAACCCGGGCCCGCGGATTCGTAGGTAGGCGCGCTAGCTAGGCACAAAATAATCTACATCAAGGCTAGAAAGGCAACAAAAGAACACGTGATTGTATGAGCGAGCACTCTGCGGGGAGATGTTGCCAGGAGGAAAGTGCGTGAAAGACTGAGGCAGCCGTGCCTCGCATGGGACAGATTGGACTCGCACTAGTAAAGCCTGGACAATTCGGACTTCAGTTTGGATTACCGAAAGTTGTTAAAAAATTTGAACTGGGCCTGTTTGAAACACGTTGAATTATCTAAAGTTCTAATAATAGGTTTGAATTAGAGAGTGTTTACTGTATATAAATGCACCTTCACACTGGACCTTCCTGCACACTCAGCTATTCTGGTCATCACTGGCTTGGTAGAGGATCTACCTATTTGTGGCTGAAGGTAATGTTAGTACTCGAGGGGTCTCATTTCATAAAAAAAAAAAAAAATTGGTTTTCCTGTATGTAGTTAGTCAATTAAAGTACAGACAGTGTTCAGGTTGTGGCTTATGCAACTTAAATCCACTCATACATTTGTCAAAAAGAATCCCATTTTTTCCTATATTTATTTTCTTTATTTTTTCTAATTCACATTCGCATCTCTTTCTTAGTCTCTCAACAGCAGCCACTCATGAGGTATTGCAGTGCTTAATTGACAATGGATTATGCTGATGATCCTTCCTCTTTATGACTCAGTCCAGAGTGCCATTTCAGAGTGGATTCAAAGTTTATGTTTAAAGTAGTTTATCATTGCCGAGTTACTCTGCAGTCACTGCTGGAGGCAAATTTGATTAGGTGAAGTCAGATTTTAGGTTGAATAGTCATGATGCATAACTTATCGGTTTTGTTTACTTAATTGTCTATTGCAGAATGGTGCTGCCTGGTTTGGGGAGTTGTCCATTTCCTGTGCCTTTCCATTCACTGAATTGATATAGTATAACCAGATTTAGGAATCCATAACCCTCTGCATCCTTCCATCACTAAAAAGTGTTGAATATGCATCATCATGCGAATGCATTTTTTAGTGCGTTTAGCATATTGGCTCTGTCTCTCTGCTATGCATTCACCTAGTGATGGCAGTGTGCTATATCGACACACTATCACCATATTACCAATCCCATGAGAACAGGCCAAGATTTTGCTATTCATGAATATTTTACAATAGTTCTTATCAAAACAGCAGAGGAAACACCCTAAGCAGGAACTGCAGGAGCAACAGAAGCAACAGCAACAACTCCAGCTGAAACAGAAGAAGAGCCAACAGAAGCAACAGCAACAACTCCAGCCGGAACAGAAGAAGAGCCAACAGAAACAACAGCAACAGCTCCAGCCGGAACAGAAGAAGAGCCAACAGAAACAACAGCAACAGCCCCAGCCGGAACAGAAGAAGAGCCAACAGACGCAACAGCAACAACAAAAGCATAATAAGAAGCAACAAAACCCAAAAAAGAGGCCGCAGCAACAGAAGCAGCAGCTGCACCACACACAACAACACAAGGTGGGAATATTAAAAAGTTACCCTAGATGTGTACAGTAAAAAGAAAACTCCTTGCCCTGGTTAGTAAGCTTATATATCCCAATGACCAGCTTGAATAGGCAAGATTGAGTGAGTTCTTCTTTATTAGTATAGATCAGTGTAACTACTGTTGATTTCTTACAATAGAGCAACTGCAGATGCAGAAGCTCTTTGTATATGGGCTTAAAAATTTTGAGGTAAGAACATAAAACAGTAGTCAGTAAAAGTGATCATGCTAAAATGCAGGAACTGGCAAGTGTTACGGTGAGGACAAAGCCATTGTCGTTTGCTGATGATTGATTGCTGACAACAGAATCCAAAGAAGAGGCGAGGGAGATGTTCAACAGACAGAAGAATGGAATGAAGAGAGGGGGTCTGAAAATAGAAAGGGAAAAAACAAAGTTGATGATGACTGTTAAGAAGGTGGTAGAAAGAATACAATCAGGGAGATGGCCATGTGGATGCTGCGACAGAGGAGTTGGAGTGACTCAGCGCCATGCAGGAGTGTAACAAATGGTACAATAATGATGCTCGGAGCCGTGAAATTTAAGAGTAGAAAACTTCCATTGGCCAGCCTGCAGAAGAGGGGAGAAAGACAGGGCAAACAATGGCCTGGAGGTGAACGAAGGCACACTGGAGGAGGTCCAGTACTTTTGTTGTTGAGGGGATACGTTGGATTGTGAAGTGGAGATAGAGAGAGCTGTAAGAACAAGAGTGCCACTGGCATGGTTAAAATGGAAGGAAATAGCAAGTTTGTTGACTAGCAAGAACATACAAATGAGACATTTGCTGGTGTTTCTCTTCGTTATCAGTCCATAATCAAACCCCATTCTGCCATTGATGTGTTCAAGTTTCTCACAGTAAATTTCTTGATTATTTTAGCCCTTAACTCAAGCTTAGAGCGCCTCCGTGGTGTAGTGGCTAGCACGCCTAGCTACGAATATGCGTGCCCGGGTTCAAATCTCAGCCAGGGCAGTTGGCGTGCAGCCTACCAGCTGTTTATCCTTCCTTTCGGGGTTGGTTGATAAATGGGTACCTGGGGAAACCTGGGGAAACCTGGGGAAGATAACTGTGGTAACCCGGATGTCACACTAGCCCTGTGTCCCGGGGTAGCGGGTTCTCACACATCACAGCAGGCTCAAGGGCTAACGCGATAGAGATGAGCACCGAGGCCACGCGCAGCATAGCGTATGCCCCCATCTTTTCCTTTATTTTACTCAAGCTGACATGGTTTCATTTTGAAGTTTTGTCATTGTGCTAGGCCTATGGTTTAGGTATAAATGCTGCCTACCATTCTTTTTTCTTTTCATAATTACAGGCAAGTTATGGCCTTCCCAACCTGGGCAACACCTGCTATATGAACTCAGTGCTCCAGTGCCTCTACCGTTCTCAGCCCTTCACGAAGCACATCCTGGGAGGCAGTGCGGGGCCCCAGTCCTGGTACTGTGTCTTTTCTGTTTCCTTTTGTTTGTACACAATGTCTGTGGGCTTTGATAATTTAGGTCATTCACTGCAGGGTTTTCATACTCCTTTTGATAATCTTGATCCTGGAAGACAGAATTAAGTGATGTACCTCATTTCAACTTTGTCCCTGTGTAAGATTCCTAATATATTTAAAAGGTATGGAAGATGATGTAAAAAGTTACAGTAAATTTTCACTGAATGGCAGTGATTGAGGGGAAGGCGAGGCCTGTTTATCTACTTGAGGCCTCCCTCCCACATGTGAAGAAAGTTGCATTTTCTATAAATCATAATGGCCTACTCAAAAGCCACTCATGAGCTAAGTGTAAAAAGTGTGATGCTGATGCACTGGCTCGTTGTTTTAGCTGTTTTTTGTGCTTAAAGGATATGCTGCAACTATGCTAGATAATTTAGTACATTAGATCATACCATTATACTGTCGTCTCCGTAGTGTAGTGGCTAGCGCACTTGGCTACGAATCTGCTGGCCCTGGTTAGAATCCAGGCCAGGGCAAGTCGGCGACCAGCCAACCCAGCTGTTCTTCCTCCCTTTCAGGGTTGATAAATGGGTACCTGGGGAAACCTGGGGAAGGTAACTGTGGTAATCCGGATGTCACACTAGACTTGTCCCGGGGTAACGGGTCCTCACCCACCACAGGCTCAAAGGGATAATGCCACGGAGATGAGCACTGAGGCCATGCACTGCATAGCGTATGCTCCCATCTTTACCTTATACTATCTGGTAAATTGCCCCCCCCCAAAAAAAAACAAAAAAAACAACAACTACCAAACATATGGCCCTGACATCGACATCATTCATAAGATCGACAATGGAATATATGTTAGTGGTATGGCACGCACATTGGAAGAAATGCATCATGAAACTATAGAGACTACAAAGAGAACAACAAGATAGGTGTAGGCCACGTGTAGGCCTCGCGGCCTCTTGTAGCTTCCTTATTTTCTTATGTTCTTATAGGTATTAAGTATCAGAAGTTTAAAGTACAAAGAAAGTTTGGAGAAACTATGGTTACCCAAGTTGAAAAAACGAAAAAGTAGATGTAGAAGACACATTTTAGTAAGGAAAGTCAGTAAAGTTTAGTAATGTTAAGAGGACACAGAAAGAAACTGAACTAGAGAAGAGGAGATAAAGATAAGCTGAAGTAGTTTATCTAATATAGCAATAAATCAATGGAATGCACTAACAGAGGAAGTGGTTTGGGCAAGCAGCGGACAGTAGACTAAAAATAAATTTGGTAATTTAGGTAGTAGAATATAGGACATTAGATGCTTGACTCAACCTCGTAAACATACAAATTGTGAGATGAGAATTTGCATAAACATTGGATAGTGGTGTGGGATCGAGCTGATTAGGATGCGTGACTCCACTGTAGTACAGCCCTCATTACTCTGACACACAGTAATCCACCCTGTTGTATACCTCTTTATCCTCCAACAGCAACATAAGTAATAACAAAAATAAAGTGAAGGGAGAGGTGGCCACAGCCTACCACACCTTGTGTGTTGCACTCAGCACTGGCGGTGAGATTGACAAAGCAACAAAAAAAATTAAGGTAACAGACTGATGTGGCTTATATTGTTCGTAGTTTAGGAGATTTCTTTTTACCTGTTATTACATAGTTAGCCACGTGATGAATAGATGCATAATGTACATCCTATTTCATTATTAGTATTGTCTTCAGTTTCATTTGAACATATTTTGCTTAGTTTTTCTTCTGGGTTGATATCATGTAGAACTGAATATGATTTAATGCCAAAAAGGGGAAATGTGCCAGACATCAGAGGTCAGATGACACAATAGGCTTTGACTCTATCCCTCAATCATTCATTAATGCATGGTATTAATAGCTCTCCATGAATTTTTTTTAATGTCCAAGTGTTGCGAAGAGCTCCGTGCTGTAGATGTATATAATCAGTATTGTTCGGACATGTTTAGCAAATGACATACAGTTTAGCTCGATAATCTAATGCAAAAATGAATAGGTAGATGCATCACCATGTTAGAGTATGTATTTACTAAGGAATGATATACCGGCATAATGAGTCAGTTCTTTTCTATGAGAGACATGACCGTTTATGGACTGACTATGGCTGACTGGAGGTACAGTAAAGCATGTTCTCTCTCTCTCTCAGCAACTTGCAGGAAAGTATGAATCAACATTTCAAGGCAAAGATCAGCAAGAAGCACATGAATTTCTCAGCTGTCTGCTGCACTGGCTTCATGAGGACTTGTTAGAGGTATAGCAGATATTTTTTTCTTCTTTTTATGTCTGTTCATGTTTATTGCTCTTTTTTCATACTTGCCAGCCAGCCTGTTTTTATTTATCTTTGCTTATATGCCTTCCCGTCTGTTTTCATGTTTAATCTATGTATTTTTCTATAGGATATATATGCATGGATATGATTAGGTTGGAAATATAGCATGTATGTACTTTGAAGTGAATATGTTTCTAAATGGAAATTTTGAGTTATTGGAAATCCGAAGGTGTGAATACATCGTATTTTATCTTTATTTGGCATTCTATTAGTTAATCCCTTTTAGTATCATCTACTTTGGTTTAACTAGGTAATAAGTAGATATGAGAGAGACATAAAAGAATTTTTGTCAACCTGCACCTTTCCTTGGACCTCATTTTCACATTCTCTTATTGTGTCCTCTTATTCTTGCATCCCTTTTCTCACTCACGTACTCCTGCACTCTTATCTTTCTGTTTAAGAGGGATTCGTCCTCTTGCATTCCCAACATCAATTCTGTGTTTCACCATCTCTACCACTGGATAATTAATTCCTTTCCCTTCTTTAACTTCTTTTTCCCTCCTTTATTTCTTTCCCCTCACTAACCATACCAAATCTTCCGAATACATTTTCTTTTCTTTAACCATCCACTTTGTTCACACCACCTGCCATTCCTTAGGTAACTCATTTCCACTTTTTGAATCTTAAACCTCTGACATTTATTTCGTGTTCAGATTTGCTTGCATGTTACAGTCAGAATCATTATACTATCCCCGATCTCCTTCTTTACTTCTTATTCACTCTTCTTTCTCTCATCATGTGAACTAAGGGTCCCACTACTTTCCTTCCTTGTAGGGCTTTCTCTCTTGTCTCCCTTTTCATGTTCCATAGTTGCAAAGGAACGCCAAGATATTTGAATTCATTTACTTCCTCCATTACCTGTTCATTTTTCAGTCACTCAACTCTTCTGCAACTGATATCCTCCTTATCATTCGTACTGACAGGTGGCAGGCCATGTGTAGTGTACTAATAAAATAGATGATATATAAAGGACATAATGAATAACTTTTCCCACAGCAGGCAAGCATCATAGAGCAAGGGATCTTCAGCAAGTCTGCAGTGTCGGATCACTTCTATGGGGTACAGTGTTCAACTATAACATGCTACATCACAAGGAAGGAAATAATCAGAAGAGAGGAGCCATTCTCTAACATCTCCTTGCCTGTGACAAAACATGGAGTAAATAAATTACAGGTTAGAATGTGGTACTACATTTTTCTTCTCATGAGGATATACAGTCAGTGCAGAGAATGTTGATGATTCCCTTAACAGATTAATCTAGCATAAGTTGTACGTATAGCAAAATTAAAATGGTAATAAAATAGATTACCATTGATTTTGATCACCATTGGCTCCATGTAACTAAGAGGCAAACATTGTTACTGCTGTTGTGTTACTACCAAGAGGGCTCGTGTGTAATAAGGAGATGGGATTTTATGTGTTTGTGGATGTAAGTCAGTAGTAGTGTTAGTGATATTGAGTTTTTGCCAAGAAATAAGTGGTGTGGGTGTGGTGAAGAGGGCAGGGAGCAAACTCAACAAACCACAGCCATGGCAAACACAAACAGTGGCACAGATAGTCTATTCCCAGCTCAATGTAGCTACGTAAAATATATTATCTGATTGGTGCCTGTGATGTGAACAATAGATGGTGAAGAGTAATGAGATTTGGTATGTCGCATAGGGAGCAAGATGCATGATATTCCCCTTCCAAAGATGATGCAAAGAATGACTGAATGAAAGGATGAGAAGGGTATACAATTGTATGATAGATACAGCTAGTGTCAGAAAAAACTTCCAGTAGAATGGATAGAAATGACGGAGTATGTGGAAGAGTGAAATAGATATGGAATGAGTGTGTTGGAATGTTCAGGAATAAGGTGCATGGAGAGAAGCATACATATATAGATTCTTGCTTATGTAATGCAATAATAAACTTCTGTGAATGGATATATAAGTCAGTGCACTGATGTCAAATGTTGTTATCTTGTAGGAGGTGTTGGATCAGCACTTCATGGAACAAAGTCTCATGTGGCAGTGTGATGCATGTGGCAAGGAACATGACTGTGTTCAAAAGACGTCGATGCTCAGCCCGCCACAGCTGCTCATCATTCATCTCAGCAGGTGGGATAAACATTTTGACAAGGTCACCAAGTATTACCAACAGCTTTTGTGTGCGTACATCATGATGTTGGGGTAGACATAATGATTTTTTTTATTTATTCATTTCATTTTGTTGTACCTATTTTTGGTACAAACATTTTGTTTTGTTAAGCAAAACTGTTAAACAGGACAGAGGTGAATATGTGAGGCAGAGCGTCACAAGCCACAAAGCAACATAGTTATAGTTTTCCGTTAATCGCTTCTAAAGTCCGGCGATAATAAAACAAATCTAATATTATTTCTTACAATTTAGGCTCACAAATTTTAACATGAGGTTTATAAAAACCACAGCAGTCTCTGGGCATTATGAAATATATGTGGAAAAGTATTATTTTCATATTTGAAAATACGTACATGAATTTAAGAATAACTTAATTGGTAGTTGTGATCGTCGGACTTTGGAAGGAATTTGCGGCAGTTGTTTTTACATTTCTGTTACTGAACCATAACACTATCATGTTCGTTTAATAATGAAACAAGGATAAGTTGTTTTATTGATCAAATATGGGAAGAAAAGGACTAAGCATTGCTTAGGAGGAAAGCGCCATCCCAGGTGGGCACTCCAGCATGAGTGGCATCCGGGCAGATTTTATTTTATACACTATCATCTCATCCCTTCCCATTGGCGGGTGGCACCAGGAGTGGCGTGGCTCAAGTGGCTATTTAGATTTTGACGTTTGAAGGCTTTTGGGATCATAGACCTTATTGCCAATGCTGAAAGACATGAACCTACCTCACAGAGTGAAAGAGTAGTGTTTAAGGGTGCAGCAGATGTGGAAAAACATGTCTAAGCTGGCATGTCACTTTTCATCTTTTGACGCGCTATGCCCCATATGTATATGCACTGTAAAACCTCCCTAAGTTGGCATAATAGGGGCTGAGACCTTGCTACCTTAAGTTAAATTCTGACGTATGAGTCACCTCCAAAATACACAAATTAAAATGCTTAAGATCACTTCACCTGTTTCCATTCAGTAGAAGGGGGGGGGGGGGGTAAGGTAAGTGTGGATAACGCCTTTATGGTAGGATGTAGAGCTCCATGTGGGAACGGCGTCAATAACCCCGCAGTTGCGGCGCCTTAAACCTATAATATCTATCTATCCACGTGGGATATTAGGCATGTTTGTACGATGGCCAATACAATAAATATACCAAATTCATTAGCAAGTTTTAATGGCACGTGATGCCAATTTGTGTTCTGATTAGTCAGCGTATGCTGATTAGGATAAATTTCACTGACGAGTTTTACGATACGTGAAATGACTTTTTGGGAACTTGAATATATTTTAATTGATATTTTGGAACCATGCTAACTTATATGTAATTCCGACTTATGGAGGTCTTAAAATATATATATATATATATATATATACAGGGAGGTCCCGTTATACGAGCATTCGGTATACGAGAATCCGATGATACGAGATGTGTAAATTAGGGTCTATTTTCAATATACGAGATCGAAAATCCAATGATACGACATTCAAACTGGGGTGAGTAAAATTATCAAGTTCAAAATGCGCGCCCTACCATTCCCGGGCTGGACAAAGGGGCATTTGGTTGACCCCAGTGAGGTCACCCCTAGCAAGCCGTGACCTGAAGGGTAATCAAGCATATGGCGCTGCCTGACATTTAGAGGTAATTAGAGAGAACTGAAACTCGAGAAATGCCAGTGGTCGCTGGCAGTTTTAACTCAAAGGTTGGTCTACTGTGTTTTCCCTCCGCGACTAATATTTTTCATAAATTAATTTCGCGATAAACATTGATGCACCGCATCTGAAAACCAAAAAATATAGTTCTTCTGTTGTTCTACTAATTATATGGATGACATGCATTACGATGGAACGTTCTATAATAGCAATTTAATGCAAATTACTCGCCTCGTGTAGCAAAGCTTAATATATTTTTTACATGTATATTGTGGCATGTAAAATTTGGGCGATGTTCACACTGTTTTCTAAGACAGTACTGCTGCGTCTGGCAAACGCTTGTCAAAATACAATAAGCAATGCCTTGGAAAAACGAAGAATAAGGAATGCCGAAATCGGCTTGCTGCTACGACAATGTAGGTTATAATTGTGGAGGCGATACGCCGCGGCGGGGAGTGGTGGGCGGGGAGATTGTGGCGGGGAGATTGAATCAAAACATTGCCACTTCACGCGTCGACTCATTGCACTTCCAGGCTTTCTATCTGATTGATACACAATAATAACAGGAAAATATGACTGCCTAGGTAAAGATAACTTCTAAACATTCGTTATTGACTATATAATATCATAGAGTAGCATTTACCTCGCCTCCTCAACTATAACCTCCTTGGTTATTTGGTTATATACAATGTTTTACAGACTCAGGCTTCTATACAATATACATATAGAAGAAAATCGTTCTTAATATTATACTTGTGTGTTTTAAGTGCAGTGGAATAAGCCCTTATTTTTCTTTCAAGTTGACCAACTTTTCACCAAATTGTGAGTTAAAACTGCCAGCGACCACTGGCATTTCGGCGTTGCAGTTCTCTCTAATTAGCAGGTGTGTTGGGGCTGCAGTCAGGTCACCCCTAGCAAGGCGTGACCTGAAGGGTAAATAAGCATATGGCGCGGCCTGACCTTATGGGATAATTAGCCAGGTGTGCGGCCCCAACCTTGGGACCCCTACACTACCTTCTCTTGTATCACGCAGCGTCCCCTACATTACAACGTCTTTTTTTTATTGTTATGCATGTTTTATGTTTAATTAATGTGCAGTTATGTTATTTTGTGTGCTATTTTCTCTTTCAGAATGCTTTTTCTACAGAATAGGTAGTACAGTGTGGGTAATATAGACGCTGTGTGTTTGTTGTGTTTGCTAGAGTTTATTTTAGCTTGAAAAACATATCTTTTTTTTTTCTTTTTTTTTTAATTGATGGGGTTCTGGAACCAAACCTATATTTTACCATTAGATATGTGTTTCGTTATACGAGATTTCGCTTTACGAGTATGCCAGGTGGAACCTAACTGCTCGTATCTTCGGGACCTCCCTGTATATATTTGTTTATTTATCTATTTATTTATTTATTTGTTTGTTCAGAGATAGAGAGTAATAATAATCTTAATCAGGTACCCTGGGAGCCAACTGCACAACAAGAAGCTGGTCGTTACTTTCCCAGAGCGGGGTTTGATCTTTCCATCCCACCAGGAAAGGCAAGAAAGGTGAGTATAGGTATGAGTGAGATGGTATAAGAGGATGTTTTTTGTTTGCATATTATTATTATTATTATTATTATTATTTTTTTTTTTTTTTTTTTTTTTTTTTTTAATCATCTACTTGTGATTCTCTTTCAAAGACCCTCAACCTATCATCCTTTTCCGACAGCTTCCTATTTTCCACCTTGTTGGCTTATTTTACATGCAGCATTTCCATTGCACACTTTCATTTCCTCAATCATCTTTGCCTGCTCCTTATTGACTGTCAAAACTCTACTCAGCTTTTTTTTCTAAATCACATGTCTTATTCCTAGGCTGTACCATATCCATTGCAATTTTCTGTATTTTGAGTATGTGACTAGACACAAAAACTATCTAGTAGTTTTTAAAACTACATCTACGTATCATCTCAAAAACTATACTGTCGTAGAATTACTTTCACATCTTTTACTAAATTCATAATTTTGTTTCAATTGTACTGCATTTTTTTGCACCTTCAATGCATCATCAGCAAACAAGACATATAACTATTTACTCCATTTGGCAAGTCATTTATGTACTATATCAAAAACATTACTGGTGCAAGACAAGACTTCCTTGCCTTCCTGGCAGTACAATGCATGCCACTTCTATCCATGATTTTGTATCTCAAACCACTGTTCTCATTTCTCTTCCTATCAGGTATTCTTCCATCCAGTCTCATTGTTCCCTCTAATCCTTCAATGTCTTCTCTATGTTGGACTTTGGCAAATATCTGTTTCAGATCCAAGTGCACTCATCCCTCGTGTAACGAAGGAGTTACGTTCTTGGACAATCGCGCGTCAAGCAAAGCCCATTTTCTCATATTTTTTTTCAATCATGAAATATTTTGTGCATAACTTTGAAACTTTCATGCATTAAAACAAATGTTGGTAATATTCACTTATTTTTTTTAAACGGAGTTCTCTTAGTGAGGCTGCGTCAAACGAGGGACTCCTGTATATACAGTTTGCCCAACCATCTCTTTCTTGTGTTATATCCATCACTCTTGATGAATTGGAGGAATATTGAGTTGCTGGATATAACTAGAAGAATAGTTTACCGATCTACGATGGTGAAAATATGGTACAGGTTGACCATCACTAATCCGGCAATCAATATTCCGGTTCCATCAGTTTTCCGGCATGAATTTCGGAGCGCAGTTTCAAATTTCCCGGGTTGACGCGCCACTGTTTTCGGGAGGCTTCTTCTTCTTCTTGTGACCTTTTCTGCTTAGTATCACTTTGTAGGTCGTCTGTCAAGCTCGTGATCGAGCTTGACACATATCTTCCTTCTTTGCCACTCTGTAGCCCTTTCTTTCCCTGCCAATAGAAGGCGCCTGTTCCCTGGCGCCATTTGTTTTGATGGCGCTGTACCCAGAATCAGCTGTATGCTCACCTTCCGACAGGAAATCAACGTTGCAGTGGTACAGGTGGAAACAGAAACCAGAGGGGGTGTCCTGGCATGTAGGTCGTAGGAGACTGGGGTAGTAAGTTACTCTATAAAGCAAGAACAGGCACCTTGGAAGTCAACGGAAGGAACAGGGAACTGGAGAACCAGAATTGTAGCTGCAGGGTAGGAGAGAAAGAAACCGTAGAACATGTCTTTGTGGAATGCAACAAGTATAGGAGTTAGAGGGAAAGGCTTATAGCATCAATAGTAACAGTCCTAGGCAGAGAGGAGTGGAACAGGAGACTAGAGCAGAAAGACGGAGCCCTGTGTACGGGGCCCTATATACAGCATATATAGAGTCGGGGGACAAAACATCAATAATCCGGAAATTTAGAAAATCCGGCAGTCCTAAGGTCCCGTGGTTGCCGGATTAGTGATGGTCAACCTGTATTATCATACATCGTGCAATGCACAAACAGAGGAGTGGTACTGCCATCTTGTTTCGTCAACACTAATTTCTTACTTTGAAAAAATAGCTGTAGAAAAAAACCTAAGACTTTCTTTCATAAGGGATGAAACAGTTGGGAAAAGTATGGTAATATTTTCTCAAGAAGTTTTTTCTTTTCAGATGTTGTCAAAGGGTTAATGAAATGCACTAACCACTATGCCACAAAGATGCAATAGAAATACTGCTAAGGCCATAAAAATTCAGCTGGAATCTGATACACATGACTTTGTTTTCTTCACAGGACCAAGGAGTACCAGTTATATGCACTATGTGACCATAAAGGTAGCATGAGTTTTGGACATTACACTGCCATCTGCCGTACAAGCTGGACCGATGATGCTTCAAATTGGATGTTCTTCAGTGACACGATGGTGAAGCCATACAGCCTGGAGGAGGCTCTCGGCCACCACACCGCCCATATCCTCTTCTACAGAGCTGTCAATTAAGGGAAAAGCAATGTGAGAGTAGCTGTGGCATGTTTCGTTGCTTTTATTTACAGAAATGCCTGAGGGTTAAGTGTGAAAGCTGCAACCTTACTTATTTATGGAAAGCCAAATTTATTTATTAGGATATTTTTAATCACTATAATTCTCTTTTGAAAGTGCACTTGGAAGTTATGGACTTGATGTAAGTCCATGTGTGATAGAAGTACATATGTACAGTATTCTCACGATAGTATGAGCAGAAATGTTCCATAGAGCATACTCATATAACTAAGGTAGCTGGGTAGAATGTAGTGAAATGTAGGGTAGAATGATGGGTAGTAATACATGGGTAAAATGTATTCCTTGAACGCTCACAGCATTGATTCATGAATGCGTGTGTGAGTTTTCCCATTTAAGTGTAGGCTCACACAAAAAAATGGAAGGAAAATATTGTATTAAGTGATCTAAAAATTCCATTGGCACAAAAAGAATATATAAATGGGTAGTTACTGCATATTGGGGTGTCCAGGACCCAGTTTTCTTCCTTAAATTAGACTGAAATTACCATGCGTACTCCAGGCCAAAAAGTAAGATTACCTACAGCTATACACTAAATTCTCACTTTAACGAACCAATGAGGGTGTTTTGCTTAAGGAAAAAAGTACTACATACCGCCAGAATTTTAATTTCCGAATTTCTTGTGTGGACCTCGGAGATTGTTCATATACGAGGGGTTGTTCATAAAATTCTTATGTACATATTCTTATAATTCATTTAAAGTTGGTTTCGTGCCTTATAATGAGGTAACAACATATTTTGTGAAGTTTTGTTGATGTGGCCATATACGTCAAGGGATGAATATATATCGGTTTTACACATGTGTATGTATATTTCTTGATCTATACTATTATTTGAATACTCTCAGTGGTCACCAGCAAAGGTATGAAAACAACAAATCAATATATTCGTCAGAGAGATTACGCTCCCATCGACAGAGACTACAGGTGAAAAGGAACAAATTGGGCACAGAAGGTTATGTTTCGTCTCCTAACTCATGTATGCAGGAACTATTCACTATCTGAGAAACAAATAAGAGTTAATGTATGTCTAATGTATTTTTATTTACAGATTATACGCGTAAAACTGCTTATATTTCACAATTACCAACCATTATAACCATTGCAAGAATATGTTATGTATAGGGTAAATAACGATCCGCACGACTAAGGAACTCTATTAATATTATTCCTTGAACTCACACCACCGTAAAGTCATAGATATAGCTGTAAAGTCAAATTAGCAGATTTATCTGCTGTTAAAAATTACAGAATACGGTCTGGGCAGACTCTGGGCTTCTATTTCTTGTAATACCTTTGCTGGTGATCACTGGGAGTATTTAAATAAAACTATACGTAGATAAAGAAATATTTATACACATGTGTAAAAACCGATAAATATTCATCCCTTGACGCATATGGCCACATCAACAAAACTTCACAAAATATGTTGTTACCTCATTATAAGGCATAAAACCAACTTTAAATGAATTATAAAAATATGTACATAACATTCATAACAATGTTATGAACAACCACTCGTATATGAGCAATCTCCGAGGTCCACAAAACATTCGTAAATTAAAATTCTGGCGGTATGTAGTACTTTTTTCCTAAACCAAAACAAACATTGGGGAAAGGTGAAGTTATATTTGAAAATCAGTTATATGCAAGGGATCCAAACTTTCTGCACATCATTTATTTTTTTCTAGTTATAAGGCCCGGTTCACACTTCACGTATTTGCTACGTGTGTCTTGTCATCGTGACGTCACCGTGACGTCACGATGACGTTACCTCGTCTCACTGGTCACTCCCGCCCGCTCGCTCGATCAGAAAAAATTGCAGTATAAAACCGCCTTGCTTTCCTTACTCCCTCCCTTTTGTACCCCATGACACACCTATTACTCCCTTCACTATATCCCCCTTCACTCCCTGCCCTACCTATATAGCGCTATAATCCCTGACAACAGCGCTATTGCAAAGGTTACAATTGTGGATTCTGTATAGCGGGGTCCACAGGTGTTGCCACATATCGCAGTCGTGAAGCTATTTTTCAAGTCACTAATAATTACTACCTATTGCACGGCCTGTAGAGGGTGTTGGTGGCGTAGCGTGATGCTGTAGGAAGGATGGTATATAGTAGCTACTAGAGGGGCACGTGAGAGGGTTAGAACTAGAGAACACGAGAAATAACGCATGGAAAATACACAAAGGTAGTGGTGGTGGTCGAGCTTATATTCAAGCAGCGTTGCTGCTGTTCCGCCTTCAAGCGGTGAGGCACAATATTTTCACATCATGTATGCCTTCCATTACTAATATTGTCTTCCAGAATCACTGATAATAAATATATTTTAAATCAGACCTTGGAAACAGCATTATTTTGATATTGCAAAACTTAGTTACATATAATGTTCTATAAATTGTGGCACCACCGCTCACGCAGCCCGCCAAAAGATTCGGAGTCTCCAATTCTTTTGCCTCCAGACGCATGCCTTTCAAGGTCACACAAGCAGGAAGTGACGTCACGATGACGTGACGTTGACAAGACGCACGTAGCAAATACGTGGAGTCTGAACCCCGCATAAGAGGTGAAAGTTCGCTACTTCTGACCGTTTCCGTGTATAATGAACATTGTTCTTTACATTAGATGAAAGTTTGTATACTTATGTAAATGCAGCCATCACAAATACTACACACATACAGGGAAATGAAAACAATACTTACATTGGTGAAGCACAGGGGACGCAAGTGGAGGTGTTTACAATCGGGTGGACAAAGCCAGACTGATCGGCGCACCGCCAGGCTTTGTTTCCACTGCCGCTGACCGACCTGTGTGTCGGCTGGCCCACCACCGAACCAAACCCCGCATTTACCAAACTTATTAGGTAAATCCCCGCATATACCGGACTGGCAGAAAAAAGTTGTTAAAGCCAAAATTAATCATATAGAGGTCAATAAAAGCAAGGGTTTACTGTACCTCGTTTATTGCAATCTCGCATTACGAAAATTCAATTACAGAAAAAAATTGCTCCCAAATTAAAATTCAAAGTTACGCACAAAATTATTATTAAATTTAAATAAATCTATGGGAACATACGATTTGTATTTTTTGGCTTAATGCATGATTTTCCAGGAACATAACTCTTTCCTTTAAACAAGGTATGTGTGTATCAGGAACATTGTGTTTACAGCCTGTCACTGGTTTGAAAGATTGTCCTTGTGTGGAGATCACTGTTATGCATAGCCATTCCTTTACAGGCTTTGTATTTTACAGGATATGTATTATATACTAGGTGATATAATCATGAGTACATATTACTTTTTTCATATTTTAAGTGGTTGTTTAGGGTGACAACTTTAAAACTTTACCATGGGCGTGGAACATACCTCCCCTGAATCCTGTATTACAATGACCACTTAGTGTCCAATTCTATTATCCAGGCCCAGTATTAATGAAACTTGCAACATAGTTATGACAAATACGTATCATAGCTCTTAAATATGATAAATCAGTGTCATACGCCATATATCATATGTTTGGAATCTATCATAGTTCTCTGCTAAATAAAGGAATATTGTTTTTGATAAAGATGTAATCTAAAGATAAATAATATTTGATAACAGATAAAAGCAAACATTCCAAAAGTGGTGTTTACATTTTTATTTACATAGATATGAAATCAAATAACAGAATAAACTTTAGCACACCAAATTGAGAACAAAACTTCAGTCTGTTTGTTTATATTTCACAAGTCAAGAACAAAATTTCAGCATGTTAGATATAATAACATTATTGTTATATTTTACAGCCTAAATTTTTACTTCCAATACCAACTTATTTACTGTACTTACCTAGCTTTGATCTTTTAGTTATGCAGAAAATTCAGGAATCAGCAAAAATGGAAAATGAGGTTTTCAGCCACTAAATAAGCATGAAAAGATCATAATAATAAAGTTGACTCTGAGGGCTCTCATTCCAATCAACATTTTTTGTTTTAATAATGTGCATTTGGCGAGTTCTCTTAGACACAAATTGGTCGCCAAATGTAATACTGTACTGTACAATGTATAAGGCAGGCCACACCTAGACTTGATCTATGACAACTTACAGAGGACTTATGCTGAGCGCTGTCCAGCTGTGTGTGTAATAAAAATGTGTGAGGCTATAAGAGCTGTACACAAGGTAGGCGTAGCACTGGCTGCCAACAGTGTGAACCCAACTGGCCGAGAGCCCAGTAAGAGTGCCAGCACTTGTGGAAGCAGTGGCCGGTAAACACAGGCAGCCAGCAACACTGCGGTAATAGGACGCACAGGAGGGGCCAGGTCTGCTCGCCACCACAGCCACACCAGAAGTGCCAGATTAAGGTGATGAACCTGCAAGAAAGGGAATTACCATTATCACCATCTTCTAACATATCACTCCCTATCTGGGGTTAGGGACCTTCTACAATGGCAGAAAGTGCCCCAGAATAGTGAATATAGTATGATCACATTAAACATGAACTTGAAGAGACAAGAAAGTTGAATTTGCACCCTATTTCATTGTATGACTAATAATAGTTCAATATTAGTATTCATATGATAACCTGTATTTATTTTCCTTAAATTTGTACCTATATAACCTTTGTAATTTTGTGTATCATTTGATTAAGCATAATCTTCCTATTTATTTTTACATAGGTATACATTTAGGTCTCCACTTTCGCGATCAATTGGTGCCTCTGGAGACGCCGTGAAAGTGGTGAGATTACTATATACAAAATGGTTTCTTGGTTCCGGTGTTATGCGAAATAGGCGAGCTGCGAGATCCCTGGCGAATTGGCCTTCTGCGCATGTGCGGCGTCAACACAGCAGCAGTGACTGTTAGGCTAGGTAAAGGTCAGGTTAGGTTAAGCTAGTAAGCTTTCACCTGTGTTTCTGTATACCTAACCTAACCTAATGGTCAATGCTGCTGTGTTGACGCGGCGCCGCGCATGCGAAGGTCAACTCCCCAGAGGTCTCTGAGCTCTGCTATTTCGCATAACACCGGCCGTCACAATAACACTAATAATGCAGTCACAATAATTATGGCTCAAATGCACTTTTGTAGGCCTTCAAGAATTTGATATATTAGTAGGCTCCGTGGAATGTATCTGCTTGTATCATCATAAGTATGCTGTGATACAATTTTTATAATTTTATTCAATCAATCATTGGGGGCATACGCCAGGGGGTGCGTCGCCTCGCCCAGCCTACGACGCCACTCCCGGGGGTCACCACACGCGAGTTCCCATGTAGGCTCCTTTCCCATCATACCAAGCAGCTCTCGACAAGAAACGTCAACTTGCCCCAGCCACCAGCCTTGTGGGCGCCCCCTTGGCCTCCTCCACGCCGGATTGTCTCTTACAGATACAACACGAAGGGAAGGATCGGTTTCAGGGTAGCGTGCCACTTGCCCATACAGCCGAAGTTGGCACTGACGAACTATGCAGGTAATAGGCCTCGATTCAGTCTCACGATGCAATCGCTGGTTTGACACGTAATCATCCCAGCGATACCCCATGATTCTGCGAAGACACTTATTACCAAAGGCACTGATTCGTCTCTTCAAATCGCTATTTAGTGTCCATGTCTCACAAACATAGAATAAGACAGGGATCACAAGCGACTTGAAGATCCGGATCTTTGTCCTCCTGCTGAGCGAGTCCATAAGACATTGGGCTATGCCAATCCGCTGTAAGACTTCTTGACGTGGACTGCGCTACCAAGGTATGTAAAACTTTCCAAGATCTCAATGTCCTAGCCACATGCATGAACAGACTGTCCTGTTTCATCTAGTAAGCCTCCAAACACCTGGAACTTGGTCTTAAGCCAGGAGACCTCAAGTCCCAAAGGCTTTGCCTCCTCGTGCAGCGCCTCGAGAGCCATCACCAGGACCTCCAGCGACTCAGCAAAGATTACTGCATCATCGGCAAAAACAAGATCAGTGATCTTGGTGTTGCCGAGGGATGCTCAACAATCACGCTGATCTACAACTTTGCCCAATACCCAGTCCATACAAGTGTTGAAAAGTGATGGGGCAAGGACGCACCCTTGCCTCACTCATGTATTGACAGGAAAGAAGCTGGATACACCTTCCCCACACTTCACAGCACTCTCCCACTCATCTCTCTCACAGCACTAATTATATTACTGGCTGATATATTTTGAAAAATGTTAAGAGTGGTAATTTGGATTTGAAACGATGCTAATGATAAAAATCTAATGGCTTAAAAATCTTGTCACCAATCTGATAACCATGACTAAGCTGCCACACACCTGTTTGCTGGAGTTTCTCTCAGCCATGGTCCTCTCAAATCCAACGTTCGTGTACTTCCCCTTTAGAGGCGGTGCCCTAGCCCTGGGCAAGACAGTGGCGGGGGCAATATTGAACAGTGTCTGTGCTTTCAGTGCCCATGTATATAGAAACAGACGAACTTAATAAGCCCCGCTCCGTCCCGTCCCGCCTTACTATTGTAAACTTACTTGTTCCTCGGTAAATATAAACAGGAAAAGGAACAGTGTTTCCTTTCTTCCTTGATTCTCCCTAAGGTGGCAATCTTAAGTAGCCTGTGACATTCCCCTCAAACCCAGCACGGACCCCTCCTCTTTTGGTAAGCAACATGACCCCCCATTTGTCTCCCATGTTTCCTGCTGTTTCACCGCTCACAGTCTTACGGGAGGTATGAGAATGTACCGATCAAACAACGCACTGTACTTCCCAATCTATGTCATTTTAAAGTGCATATGGTGTGTGGTTTATCATATAGCCAGCCATGAGAGAGAAGGCATCTAGTATTATCTCCACATTCCCTTGGCGCTGAAGTGGCCACATGAACGATGACAAGAGGGATAGAAACCCCCTCCCTGGTATTATCTTCTAACTAAGAGATCAAGTAGAACCATATGAATAAAAAATAAGAAATACAGAAAATTAGATCAATAAAAGAAGAAAAATAACAAAGTTACATAATAAAAAGTAGCAACAAGTAACAACTCACCAGACTTATGTTGGCATCAAGGCTGATCTGGATGTACTTCCAGTCAAACTCAAGGCCTCGCGCACCCACCCAGAGAGGCAACGCTCGTGTGAGGAGGAGGTCTGCCGCAGCCCAGCCCAGACCTGTGATGAGCACCTTGATGTGCCCTGCGCCCGGCACGCGGCTCAGCACCACACTCATGCCCATCACGTCACCAAAGTCTACTGTTGTCTTCACAAGCTCCTGCAAAAGTTGTTGGTTTTAAAACATCATCTCAAATTAATCCCCATTACCTTATATCAATCACCAAAAAAATCACAACTAATACTCATAAGAAAGTTGAAAAGCAAATGGAAGAACATTATTGTATACGAGTGGAAGGTTACAAGTGTGTGAGAGGTGAATCAAAAAATGAATCAATGAAGTGTGTGTTCATTTCTGTAGTATACTGTAAGTACAGTAAAATCCTTATAACTCGGCACTGTATAACTCGGAATTTGATATAACTCGGCATGGCAAAGACAAGTTTTTTTTTTTTTACACCTATGCCTATTGCGCATGTAGGCAGTGAGCTCCAGGGGTGGGATGGTAGGCCCTGGAGGCTCACTCGAGGGCTGTGATGGTTGGCCCTCGCCCGTGGTGGCGCAGGCAGGATTCTTATCCTGCATTACCTCTACACATGACGCCTGTGATTAGAAGCTCATGCCGCCCCCTGTGTCCTCCCATGCACTCGCAGTCGAAGATAGAGTTAATGGACAGAGAATAGTGTTGCAGTAATTAAATGCTCAAGTGATGTAAAATTAAGTTGTACAGGTACAGTACTGTATACAATACAGTACAGAGTTGTGATTATAAAGTGATTAAAGTGATACCAGTGTTAAAATGCGACCGAGTCCCCCTAACATCTTCTACATGTTACAACAAGGCTCCCCTCTCCTTGGATTACATGCCTGCTGCTACCCGTTCATTGGTAAGTGTTATTTTTATGCTTTTACAGTACTGTATTTATTTATTTATTTTTTCTTTTTTTACCCATATCTAAGGACATTGCATAACTCGGCACATTGAATAACTCGGCAAGGGCCAGAGCCCCTATCGTGCCGAGTTATAAGGCTTTTACTGTATGTTGTATACATTCCGCCCTTGCCTTCGCATTTCTGCCAAGCCCCATTCCATTCCTTGTTAATCCCTCTATCACCCTGACTCATTACTCATCATCTTGACCTCAGCGCAGGTGTTCCGGCCAGCTGCAGGACTGCCGGCCATGTCCCCCTTCTCTTAACCCCTTCACTGCTGCTGTACACTGACCCGTGTACAGGCCACCACCTTTTTTCCCCCCACGCTGCTGGTGTCCCGTATATGGGCCAGCCACTTCCATTTACTATATCAAGCATTTTTTTTCAGGAAGTAACCAAAAGAAATCTACTTTTTTTCATCATAAGGAACTGGCTTTTAAGGAAAAAAAATGGAGAAAAAATAAATAAATAACAAAAAGCCCGCTAACTGCCAGCCCCTATAAAGCAGACAGTAAGAGATTATAGAAAGGGGGTGGGTCAATGTAGTTTGGGAGGTGTCTTGAAACTCCTCTCTTGAAGTAATTTATGTTGTAGGAAGAAGGAAAAATGGAAACAGGAAGAGAGTTCCAGAGTTTACCAGTGAAAGGGATAAAAGGGTGAAGATACTGGTTAACTCTTGCATCAGTAAGATGGACAGAATATGGGCGAGAGTAAGTAGAAAGTCTTGTGCATCAAGGCCACGGGAGGAGGGAGGCATGCAGTTAGCAAGTTCAAAAAAGCAGTGAGCATGAAAACATCAGTAAAAGATAGCAAGAGAAGCAACATTGCGGCGGTGATTTAAAGATTGAAGACAGTCAGTCAGAGGAGGGGAGTTGATGAGACGAAAAGCTTTCGACTTAACCCTATTTAGGAGAGCTGTACGAGTGGATCCTCCCCAAACATGAGAAGCATACTCCATACATGGGCGCAGGGGCGGATTTATGGTGTGTGGGGCCCTAGGCCGGTGGGAGTGCGGGGCCCTGAATGAAATGTGGGGTAAAATTCTAGAGTCCTTTCCCGCCCTTATTAGTGTTTTTTTTTCCCTCCAGACCTTCACAGATCCCTTCAGATACCTCTAAAACGTAATTATAAAGTGGGGGAGAAATGCCCCCTTCAATGCCCCCTCCCCCCTACATTACCCCCGCCCTGGACCCCCAAAATAAAATTACTAACCTAACCTCACTACAACCTAACCAATAACCTCCTAACGAGATCTAAGGGCTGGAAAGGACTACAATTTTACCAGGTTAGGTTAGTAATTTTTTTCTTTTTTTTTAATCTCTCCTCCACTTTATTATTACGTTTTAGAGGTATCTGAAGGGATTTGTGAAGAACTGGATAAAATAAAACCACTAATAAGGGCGGTAAAGGACTCTAGAATTTTACCAAATGTGGTTCAGATTTCATATTAGTTTAATTGAAACTTTTTCCACCCATATTTTGCATTATGTTGGTACTAATTTGTGGCATATTATGGTACATGCAATGTAATAGTGTTCCAGCAAATAAGAAAGGTCCTGCATTCAGATTTTTATTGAAAACTGATTTTTTCCTCTTGGGTGCGGGGCCCTTGTGGGCGCTGGGCCTAGGCCATGGCCTACTCGGCCCCCGACTAAATCCGCCACTGCATGGGCAGTAAGGAACCTGTACAGAGAAAGCAACTGGGAGGGAGAAAAAATGGATGCAGATGCCTCAATACACCCAACTGTGTTCATATACATAATTTATTTTATAGTTTTTTTATTTTCTTTAAATCATGCAGCAAATGAAGCGCCACATTCCATTGATGCCTCAGCCGTGAAAGGCTTAATTCCTAATCAATCCCTTCAATTAACTAGTTCATCCCAACCTCGTCTGTCCCAACCCTCCTAGAATTTTCCGCTGTCGTCACCAGCATCTCCGAACCTGATTAGTTCCCAGAGTGACGTCAAACACCAGGTGAAAACTGAGCTAATAAATAATAACAATAATATAATAATTATATCAATGATAATAATAGTTATATAAATAATACTAATAAATAATGATAATACTGTATGTAATGGTAATAATACTAATAATACAAATAATAGTACAAATAAATCTTACTGTGAAGAGTCCAGTAGATTCTAAGGGACCATCTGATGTTGGGAAGAAGGTGGCTAACAGCAGCATCTTACACAACTGGACGAGAAGGTACATGCCGCCCACCTGCGCACACTTCCAGAAGGCTCCATACTCTGTCCTGCAACAAAAGATATAAATGTAGTAGCAGTGGTAGACTAGTAGTAATAGTGGTAGTAGTAGAAGTTGTGGCTGTAGTGGTGGTGGTGGTGGTTGTAGTATTTGAAGTAGTAGTAGTAGTCATACCAAAAAAAAAAAAGAAAAAAAAAGGTCGGGGGTCGGGGAAAAATACGTGGTAAGTCACTTTATAATGTTGACTAAATTCACCTCATAACCTGCATGTATGGGTGTTATTACACGTCAAACAGTTCAGCCTGAGTGTTGCCTTGAATCTGCAAGAGTGTCTGTGCCAGTGTCAGATGAACTATGAAAGAGAGAGGGTGTATTTTATTCTCCCTTCAACCACTTCATCCTGTCCTTCCTTTGCATCACTGTTGCGGCCTTACAGTGGCATCCCAAGACGTCCAAAATGACTCTAAAGCAGCTCTCCCTGTTCATAATGGTCCACTGCATAGTTAAGCATAAAGAAGGGAAATCTGCATCTGCAACAGCAAGGGACCTACAGCTCTCCAA
Organism: Chionoecetes opilio; assembly: GCA_016584305.1. Taxonomy (NCBI): domain Eukaryota; kingdom Metazoa; phylum Arthropoda; class Malacostraca; order Decapoda; family Majidae; genus Chionoecetes; species Chionoecetes opilio. Next base: position 77,615 of record JACEEZ010020731.1, read on the forward strand.
AGTCACGGTGTTGCGCTGGTGCAGGTGCTTAAGAAATGAGAATAGAAAATTTACTGTTATGAAACCATTGAAGCTAAACCAATATTGGTGCTTGAGGTTTGCAGTGATTAACCGGAGTGGTTGAGGGGAGTTGATCCGAAGGAGAAGCGAGCATCTTCCGTAGGTGGTTTATTCTAAAGAACAGATATGCCTGACCACCAGCGGAGGGCTGGTGTTAGCGGTCCGGTTACAGGGCAACGACTAGTTACATGGTATGCCTGGAGGGCGGTGCACTGTTGCCACATCGTGGCACAGTTGCCATATAACAATATGTGTGTATTAGGAGGCGTGCATATTATGTAGGTGTGACTGTCTGGTTATATTCACATATCCACACCTCCCTCCCCCTGCACGCTCGTAGAGCTAGTCTCGAGCGGACTCCTTTTCTTTGAGCCTCTTAGAACGGCGCGGGGTCACAGGGGGGTGAAAGAAAGGGGACGTGATTTTCTCGTCCGAGCAAGGGGACACAGGGATGTGGGGGAGGGTGTCGTCACTAGGGATTGGAACGGGTTGGAGGAAATGGCGTTTTCGCCACCAGAAGCGCCCACTAGGGAGACGCACCTCGAAGTCCCTGGTCGTGCCGCAACCCATAAAAACCCCGACCTTGTCCCAGCGGTGTAATGTCGGGTCCTGGAATGGATGGTCTGGCCGACACACAGCCTGGGTAGGGGGCGGGCATGCTGGTCGTACCGAGCCTTGACCTGCTCAGCACGGGCGACAGCTCGGCGATCACAGTCCTCTGTGCGGGCCTACCACTCCAAGAAGGACTCAGGACGGGCAGGGACACAGGAGCGGAGCGGGTGGCCATAAAGTGTCATCGCAGGGGATCGTCCCGTGGAGTTAGGAGTGTTGCGAAGCTCCAGGAGACCCCTGTCGAAGTCTTCACTGTTGATCTTGTTGTTGATGTTGCGCCGTCTTGAGGATGAGGTGTTTCACCGACTTGACGGCCGCCTCGGCGTAGCCATTAGACTGGGGGTAATGCGGCGAAGATACCTCGTGGTAGACACCCCAGCGCTCCGTGAAGTTCCGGAAGGCAGTGCTGGTGAATTGGAGCCCGCCGTCAGTCCTGAGGCGGAGCGGGACACCAACTTCCCGGAAGTACCGGCAGAAGAGCCGTATGGTGTGCGTGGCGGTAGTATCGGCCCCGCAGGGAAAGACCACAGGCCACCCGGAGAGTCTGTCCGCCATGACCAGGAACGACTTCCCGGCGACGGAGAAAAAGTTTGCGGAGACGGACTCGAAAGGCCTGGAGGGGTGGTCGTCGCACAGTAGTGGTTCCTGTTGCTGACTGGGCTGTAGGATCTGGCATGGCTCGCAGGCTTGGACGGTGTTAGTAATGTCGGCATCGATACCTGGCCAGAAGACAGTCTGCTGTGCCCGGCGCTTCGTGGCTGCGACACCTCGGCGACTGTCGTGCAGCCGAGCAAGGGTGCGGTGGTGCGGTGGCGGTGGGCTGCAGGAACCACAATTCTCTGGCCATACAGGACCAGCTCCCCGTCTGCGTACAGGCAGTCACGGAATTTCCAGTAGGGGAGTAGAGAGCTGTGCAGGGTGTACCGATTAGGAGGGAATCCTGACGTCACGCAGTCCCGTAGGCGGGTGTACGACGGGTCTGTCGCCGCTGCGGCTTGGAGTTCCTGGATCGTCCTATCGGCGTCTTAGTGTGGCGGATCGAGGTGTGAAAGGTCCTGATCCTGGTTGATGGCGTTGAGGGACACGACGCTCCTGAGGTGTGCTGCGACTTCGGCGCACACCATCTCGTCCTCTGGCGTGGGGCGGCTAACTGGGGCTCGTGACAGGGCATCGGGGATTCAGAGCTGCTTCCCAGCACGCCACATGGCCGTAAACAGGTACGGCGAAACCTTCTCCTTGAGGCGTTGGAGGCGAGGGTTCTCAACCGCGTCCAAGGTGTAGTGGTTGAAAATCGGGATCAGGGGTCGATGGTCCGTCATCAATGTGAAGCTCTGTAGGCCTATCAAGTAAGGCCTGCACTTCGACATGGCCCAGGCGGTGGCAAGCAGCTCGAGTTCAATGGTGGCGTAGCAGGTCTCGGCGTCAGCGAGGAATCTTGAGCCACACTGAACGAGGCATGTGCGTCCCTGGCCATGGTCTTGCAGAAGGGCATAACCAAGCCCGTAGAGGCGAGAGGCGTCACTTTGAAGAATAACTGGAAGTGCTGGGTCAAAGTGAGCGAGAATCGGCGGTCGAAGCAGCGCCGTCTTGACACGACTGAAGGCCTCGTCGTGATCAGGTGTCCAAGTAAACGTTCTTTTCGGGCTCATCAGGGGGCAGAGTGGCTGGGCGGCAGCGGCGATGGCTGGGGTGAACTCTGACAGCTGGTTCGCCTGGCCCATGAATGAGCGGAGGTCAGTCAAGTTAGCGGGAGTCGCGAAGTCCCGGATGGCACTGAATCTGTCCTCATCCGCGGCCATGCCCTCAGCTGAGAGGTTATATCCGCAGAAGCTCACACTAGGCGTGGCGACCACAAACTTGTCCTTGTTAAGTGTGATCCCGTACTTGCGACATCTAGTGAGCATCTGGTGAATACGTTGGAGATGCGTGGGGAAGTCGTCGTCGAAGAGGAGAATGTCGTCAACCACCTTAACGCAGTTATCTACACCCTGCAGGGCCAGGTCGCCGCAGAGACAGTAAGCATCACCGGTAGCCGAAAAACCCATGGGACCTCTGCAGTGTTGAAAGCGGCCGTATGGTGTGATAAAGGTTGTCAGGTGTTGGTCGTCCTCGTGTAGTTCCAACTGCCAGTACCCGCACAAGGCGTCCGCTGTGGTGAAAAAACGCGCTGACGGGTTGACACTGCGGACAGCGGTGAATGGAGTTGGGGCAGGATGTGTTGGGCGGGCCACTTGAGAGTTCCGTTTCGTCAAGTCAACCGTGATTCTCACGCCTTTATCCTTAGCCACGACGACTAGTGGGTGACACCACTCTGAAGGGACGTCACCGGCAGGCTTGATGATTCCCTGACGTGTCATCGACTCAAGTTCCTCCTGAACTTGACGCTGGAAAGCGAAGGGAACCTGCCTCGGTGTGTGAATGGTGAATGGTACGGCTCGCTCCTTCACATGAATCCTCATGGGTTTGCCCACCATGGGTTTCAGAGGAGACGTTTTGAGATCCGCCTTGGAGAGTAACACGTCCGAAAACTCGCGCAGAAAGTGCGCCCGTGCAGCTGACGGGGACGTGGTAGGAGGGAGAGTCATCTCAGCGCATCTGTTGACGTGCTTGACCTCCAATAGTGGCTTCGGGAAGGCAGGTGAAATGATAGCCAGCTCCATGCAGTGGCCGTAGGACAGGAGGGGCGTTTGAATACCCTCGTGCACCTGTATCTTGGCGGTACAAGATTTTCCGTGGAGCCGTAAAGTAGCGTAAAAACATCCCACAGCAGGTGTCATTACTGACCCATCAGCTGTCAGCGTAGTAGTGGACGGTAGAGACTATAGGCTGCTGAGGGGGATGTGGAGCAGTTGCAGGTGTCTCGTGCCGATGACAGTGATGTCGGCGCCTGTGTCTGGTAACATCTGGAACCTTGAAGTGGACTCGCCGTGCACCAGGTGAAAGCAGACCGGGGTGGGAGTCATGGCACTGGAAGGTGAGACATCTGTTAGGCTACGACAGTTGCTGTATTTACGCCTTGAGGTGGGTGATGCGCGACCAACGTTTAACGCGCCACCCTGGCCATCGTGGCTAGGCGTGTTGCGGCAGAACCTGTCGTAGTGGCCAGTCCTGGTGCAGAGGCGGCATTGGGCTGTCTTGGTGGGACACTTGTCAGTCCCCGCCCAATGACCTTGACGGCCGCAGTTATAGCAAGACGCAGCCCTGGCCGGACACTTTGGGCCATGACGCCGCGCACAGGATTGGCAGGGGTGAACAGGGCTGGGAACCGCTGTTCTATGTTGAGTCTTCACGCGCTGACCTGAAGGTGGCTGTTGAGGTGAATGAGGCGTCTTGTCATGGCGCCTGCCTTTCTTGTAGGTAGACATGACGCGAAGCTGGCTTGGAGACGAGTATATAACGGAGGCTGTATGGCAGGTGGCTTCGAAGGAACGGCAACAGGTGACCACGTCTTGAAGAGAAGCGCCTGTGTCTAAGGAGATAAGGCGTTGAATCAGCTCTTCATCTCGCACACCCATCAGCAGAACTATTTTCAATTGGATCTCCGTGCACGTCATAGCGTTACCAGTACACAAGTCGACCTCCTCTGCCAGTTTCTTCAGGCGTACAAAGAAATCGGAGAATGACTCGCCGTCAGCCTGCTTACAACACAGTAATTCTCGACGGCGTAGTGCTTCATTTCGTTGACTCTTGAAGTGGGACTGTAGGGTGTCTTAAGACCTCTGTCATAGTCAAGGAAGTGTCAGGTGCAATCCCTAGGGTATGTTCTAGGATCCGTTGTACGTCCAGTGACACAGCCATCCGCAGCTGGATGAGTTGCTTATGTCGTGGCAGCCTCTGTGAATCCAGCATGGTAGAGTAATCTTCCCACAGACAACGCCACTGCCGGAAAACTTGGAAGGAAGAATCAGCCAATAACGTCGGTGGACTGTGGGCCACATGCTTACCTGCTGAAGGCACGACGGTGGGCGTGGCAGCCACAGGAGAAGCGGCGAGTGGGGCGGTGGTTGTCGCGGGAGGCGCAACCGTGGGTATGGCGCCGCTTGCACCGGCATCGAGGGGGGGTGGAGGTGAAGGAATGTCCCGCGCGCTGGCCGCAGACTGAGGTCTGTGCAAAGGAGACAGAAGTGTGACAAGAACTTGGAACTGTGAATCCTCCTCCTTTCTCCTGGCCTCGTTGTCACGTAATCGTCTCTCCTCATCACGCTGGCACCTCTGCTCTTCATCCTGGATGCGTCGGTTATCAGCTGATAACCGGGACTCCTCCAGATAGCGAATCAAACTTGATATCGCGTCCCCCGGTAGCGGGGAAGAATGTGTCGTGTTTAGTGGTTCAAAGGGTGGGGAAGCGATTTCACCTTTGTCATCCTCCGAGCCGCTTGCCGCGGGTGACAATACAGGGAATGACATCTTGGAGGGAGAGGCTAACCGATAACCACCGTACGTGGAATATTAAAAAACACAGGGAATGTGGGTTCTGTGTGTGTGTGTGGCTGTGGAGCGGTGTGGGTGAGAAGAGGTGGGGGGTCTCTAGCCGCCCGGCCCGCACCTGGTTTCAAGGTCAGTCGTACAAAGTGAGTGATGGTGAACCACCAACGGGGCCCCGGTACAAAAAACGCACACTGAAAAACACACACAGCACTTATAATACACTGGTTACCCTACCGTCAAACGCAGTCCACACGCCTTACGTCTATCCACAGGCACACGAGCACACGATGCTGGAGATTAAGTAAATCCAGGGAAGAAGCGTGAGTCGGTGAAGAGAATGCCTCGTGGCGTCCAGGCGGGAGTCGTTGGAATGGCGGGAGTCGCTGCCCGTCTCTAAGTTCTTATACCTGCGATCTGCGCCATGGTGCTCGAGGTTTGCAGTGATTAACCAGAGTGGTTGAGGGGAGTTGATCCGAAGGAGAAGCGAGCATCTTCCGTAGGTGGTTTATTCTAAAGAACAGATATGCCTGACCACCAGCGGAGGGCTGGTGTTAGCGGTCCGGTTACAGGGCAACGACTAGTTACATGGTATGCCTGGAGGGCGGTGCACTGTTGCCACATCGTGGCACAGTTGCCATATAACAATATGTGTGTATTAGGAGGCGTGCATATTATGTAGGTGTGACTGTCTGGTTATATTCACATATCCACAAATATCATGAACTTAATTTTGATTTACGAGATGACTATCATGGTGAGATCTGAAAAGAAATTTAAGCATACCAATTTAATAAATGTAATATTGGATACTGTAATATCAAGATCAAGAACTGGAACTGTAGCCGAAAATTGGAGCTCCACAGACGAGAGAAATTGGAACACTCGCCGACAGCGACGAGAATTTCTATTGGCGACTCTTTCCCAGGTGTCTTGACAAGTGTCATAGACAACTTCCCATGTCAAAATATCTTTCCCAGATGAAATAAACAAGGGAAGAGTTGACGGTATTATTCTAGTGTTTGCCATACTCCCCCTCTCCCACAAAACAAGCTTGGGGACCTGGGGGAATGCGGGATATTTGGCTGGGGTACAAAATATGCGTCGCAACCACTTAGTTTTTGAGTTGGTGTTGAAAAACTTCCCTAGATCTAGGGAAAATTCATTGGATTTCTTCCGAGTCCAGAGACGTGTGAACCTGACGATCCTCACAGAATGATGACCGAAGTGTCGAGAACCCCCCCAACCCCCTGCTAGGAGGTTAGGTTAGATTTGTTACATAAGAACATAAGAAAATAAGGAAGCTACAAGAGGCCGCGAGGCCTACACGTGGTAGTTCCTGTCACCTAACACTACCTACATCCACCTTTCATCCCCATCCATGAACCTATCCAGCCCCTCTTTAAGGCTCCCTAATGACTCAGCACTAACTACCTGTCTACTGAGACCATTCCATTCATTCACCACCCTATTTGTGAACCAGTTTTTCCCTATTTCCTTTCTAAATCTACGCTTTTCCAGCTTGAATCCATTACTTCTTGTTCTACCCTGGTTAAAAGCCGTAAGAACTTTTCCTACCTCTCCTTTATTAAATCCCTTTATCCACTTAAAAACTTCTATCAGATCGCCCCTTACTCTGCGTCTCTCGAGTGATTGTAATTTTAATAACTTCAATCTCTTCTCATAACTAAAGTTACGCATCCCTTGTATCATTTTGGTCATCCTTCTCTGCACTGTTTCTAACAAGGCTATATCCATCCTGTAATATGGAGACCAAAACTGAACCGCATAGTCTAGGTGAGGCCTGACTAGAGCCAGATAAAGCTTTAGAATAGCTTCCGCACTTCTACTTTTAACACTTCTGGTAATGAATCCTAATACTCTATTAGCTCTATTTCTGGCCTCAATACATTGTTTCGGAGGACTGGGCTCACCCTCACTCCAAGATCTTTTTCACCTTCTGATCTTTTCAGCGACACATTGCTTATGGTGTATCTATTACCAGGGTTTTTTCTACCAACATTCATAACGCTGCATTTATCAATATTAATTCCATCTGCCATCTGACTGCCCACTCGTTAAGTTTAGCTAAGTCTCCCTGCAATATGTTTACATCAGACTGTGATCCAAATAATCCTACCTAACTTAGTATCATCAGCAAACTTGCTGATATCACTGCTAATCCCACTATCCAAGTCGTTGATGTAAATCAAAAGTAGTAATGGCCCCAAAAAACAGACCCTTGTGGAACTCCACTTGTCACCAGTCCCCATTCAGATTTAGAACCATTAATTGTAACCCTTTGTTGCCTATTACTTAGCCAAGCTCTGATCCAATGAAGAAACTTCCCATCTATTCCATGAGCCCTAACCTTATTTAAGAGTCGCTCGTGTGGTACTTTGTCAAATGCCTTACTAAAGTCCAGATATATTATATCATAATCCTTATCATTATCTGCCGTCTCATAAACTTTCCTATAAAAACTCAATAAATTGGTGAGACATGACCTACCCTTGGTGAATCCATGTCGTGAATCACCATGATCAAACTTGTTTATCTAAGTGCTCTCAAAATGTTTTTTTAGCGCAATAATAGATTCCAATAATTTACACCACCATGAAGTTTAAACAGGGGTTATGTTGTTTAGGCTTTAGGTACTATAGTTGGTTAGGTTTAGGGTAGGTTAGATTTGGTTTAGGTTAGCTTAAAAGTTAGTACACAGGTTAGATGGTTAGGCAAATTTCTCTAGACATAAGGAAATTTACCCTAGTTATGCCCGTAGTATACGTAACAAATTTCATGATCTAGAAGGAATTAAGTTTCTTCAGAACAATACTACATAATGGAATTAAGAGTCATAGATAGATACGACCAATAGAGATTTTTTTTGGCTGAATTTGCGATACCGGGTATAACTTATTAAGTTATAGAAAGACTTCGAAGAGTCACAGGAAGGAGGTGTATGTGTTGTATATAAAAGTCCTGCCTCATCCCCTTGTAGTATCTAAGCAACGAATAATTGAAACAAGTAATGTAATTTCGTTCAACTATATAGTCATTCTCAAAAAGTAGTAATGCCTGTTTATCGACCTCCAGCTCAAAACAAATACAATTGACGAAGAACGTCTATGAACAAATAGCGGAAATTAGTTCTCACAAAACGAAAGCGTAATATTCGGTGATATTTTAATATACCCGTAACTAGTTGGGGCGCACTCACTTACAAACACATGAGGGGCATACTCTCTATTCAAATCTCCAAGAAAGTGCTTCATTATACCAACACGTGGATCAACAAAAAGAAGGCGATAATATTCTAATCTATATTTTCACAATAACAAAAAATCTTGTCAGTAAACGTTAACGCGGAATCCGAATTTAGTAGTAGTGACCACCGAGGGCGATTATTTCGTATTAAACAACATCCAGCTAAAGGACAAGCGAAGTCGAAAGTTAAAGAAAAAAGTTTGACTATACGACAGGCAGACTTCAGGAAAACTAAAAGAATATTAAACGAACACCGATTGGATGTTAATCTCCGAAAGTAGACGACATACAATGTAGCATCGGCAGAATTACACATCCGGTAAGCGTAACGTACGCCAATCCAATCCTCCAATACCGATGCGATATAGGCGATTCTTTTCAAAAACATTAAACCGAAAATGCGTGGACCCAGCGACAACAATGCGACAGCCTTGCAGCTAAAAACGTCAAAAAAGCATCTGAAACAAACACACAAGAAACAACAAAATGAAGACGACAAACGCGAATCACGACAGAATTAGAGAAATACGAAAAAAAAATTATTAAGCAGAGCAAGAAAAATTTTGAAGTATTAGCTATGCATTGCCGAAATGAGCAAATCAAACCTAAAGAATTCTACAGCTATGTTAAAAAGAAAAAAGAACCCTAATGACAGTCAACGATAGGGCCGTGGAAAGGAAAAGGGCGAAATCACACCAGAAAATGAAGCATCTAATGGCTGGATACTCTAAATAACTTTTTTGCATCAGTCTTCACAGTAGAAACCCCACGCACAAAATCAAACCCATCCCAGTAAAAACCCAGAACACAAGGTACTTGCACTCAGCTCATTAACCTTTCGGACTAGACAGTTTGCTCGCGATAAAGAACATGAAACTAACAAAGCTCTGGTCCCTGACAAAAATTTCACCACGCATATTACTAGAAGCAAAGAACAATAATAGTAAAACCTACTTTCATCTATTAATAAGGCTATACCCACCGGATAATTACCGTGCGATGGAAACTAGCAAATGCCACACCTCATATTTAAAAAAGGAAGCAAAGTCGCAGCCAAAGAAACTATCGCCCAATCAGTTTAACATCAGTTGCTGGAACATTATGGAATCCATTCATAAAGAGACAAATCCGTTAAGTTCTAGAAGAAATGATAATTAAAGATTCGCAGCATGGATGTCAGAAATAAACGCTCATGCCCACCCTGACTGATTTTACAATAATGTATTTAAAAATGTTACGACAACACCGAGGGAGTAGACGTAGTTTACCTCGATTTTCAAAAAGCGTTCGGACAAAGGTCTTCATAAGCGCTCATAGGAAAGTAAAAAGCTCATGGTTAATCAGGCCATCTTTCAAATGGGATGAAAACTGGCTTGTCAAAATCGTAAACAAAGGGTAAATAAATGGAAATTCTTCTGACGGACCAGTGTTAATAGTGGCGTTCCTCCAAGGATCAGTTCTCGCGACCTATCGTGTATTAATAATATTAAATGACATTGATGAGGGAAAATCACATCCGCAGAATATCGAAATTTGCTGATACACACAAAAATGCACAAACCATAGCCTCTACAGAATCTCTGTGCCAAAACTAATACAAAACGACTTAAACACGCTAACAGGAATGGTCCAAAACATGGCAATGAATTTCAACACTTGACAAATGGTCATTACTACATTCGGTAATAACAACACTCATAAAAGTTACGTGATGAACGATGTTCCAACTAACAAGGTTGATAAAGAAAAAGATTTAGGCGTTATAATCTCGAAAGATTCTCAAAACCGAATACACCAAAATTATAGAGGTCTTAAAAACTGGAAATAAATCGCGTTGGCTTTATTGGACCGAACTTTCAGTTTAAAATCTGAAAAAGTTATAGTCACTCTTTTTAACTCGTTTGTTCACCCCCATCTAGGAATACGTGTACAGTTCTGGGTCACTTATTATAAAAAGGGACTGATAAACTAGAACACAAACAGGCAGAGTAACCAAAATGATACCTAGATTGTGTATAAAATCGTACGAAAATGGCTCAATAGAACTTAATTATTCCCACTAACAAAAACGAAGGTATGAGGTGACCTCACGAAGTCTTTAAAATCTTCAAGGATGTACGACGTATCCAGAAAATCTTTTCACGCTAGGACCGGAGCTCAAACTAGAAACAACGGATTTAAATAGCAGGAAACGGTTTGTAACGAAACGAAAGCAAAGTACTTCTTCACAAACGTGTTGTAAACGTATGAAGCTGCCCTCAACGCTAGTAAACCTCAAAATACCAATAGAAATCATTTAAAAATCGCCTCGATAAATATTTCATATCAAATCCCGAGTCGGTCACTGTTTAATTCTCGGGATAATAAATTTATTCGCGGGCTATGATGCGTACTCCTCATGCGTGAAATGATTGCGAGTCGTGTCTACACAACCCCTCCCACACGTCTCAGACAGCCCGAGCTAAGCGGTCCACTACTACAAACTTTTGACCTAGGACTGGTTGTGGTTCATAAGGGCACTGACAGGTAGTGACCACCTTCGGGATTATATACCAGGGATCACGCTGCAGGAGGCATTGCAAGTGCACGGCGTCTACTTGGAAAGTGCAATACGCAGTGGTTTGAACGGAGCTGGGGCCGATTGACTGTTGCCTCCCAAGGAAAGCGCAAGGACAAGGCTGCCCGCACCACCTTAGAAACATTCCACACGGAGCCTACACCAACACTACATTAGACCTCAATGACACACACAGATAGCCTCGAGTTAACGGTTATAAATATTATCTCGGACCTGTGACGGGCTGTGGATAGTAAGGGTCACTGACAGTTAGTGACCACCATCGGGATTTAAGGTACCAAGGGGTCTACTGGATGCAGGAGCATATGAAGTGCACGGCGTTCCACACATGGAAAAGTACACAATCCGCAGTGGATTGAACGGAGCTGGGGCCTGATTGATGCCTGCATCCAAGAAAGCGCCAGGAGGGCTGTCCGCACCCACCCTTGACCTCACACTGTGTTCACACCATGTACAAACCACACATACATGACCTATCTATCAAAGCGATAAACCTACCCCACAAACTAGTAGTAGTTAGCCCATTAGATTACAACTTTCAACTTTCCTCACAAATTCCATGCAGTTTTTCTAATATTGTCATGGCTTATCAATTCATTTCCGGGCACGCTTCGGCTGGAGGTATGGGGATGCGGTGGACGGAGCCTTCTACTTCCTATCCTTTCCTCTCCCCTATTATCTAGTTAGTGTAGTGTAGTTAAAGTAAACAGCCGGTATAGGACTATTGGTCTTGTTTGCTGCTTGTGTTTCACTTGTCAAGCCTTTGTACTCTAGGGAATTGGTCACTTAATAGTTCACCCAACCAAACGATTTTTGATGCGCTTATGTTAGTTCTGGTGTGTTTTTATGTGTTTTGAATGGTCTAGCTAACCATTCTGCGCAATTTTTTTTTTTTTTTGTTTTTTTTGCAAAAATTAAAAGAAAATAAAAATAAATAACCCCAAACCTAACCTAACCTTTACCTACCTGTCTAAACTATATTATATATAACTATATACATATAATATATATATATATATATAATATATATCTATATATATATAATATTAGATATATATATATATATAAGTAATATATATAATATATGATATAGGTATTATATATATATATATACATATATACTTATATATTATATATATATGATATATATATATAAAAATATATATATATATATATATATAAAAAAAAAAAAAAAAAAAAAACTAACCTTTATCTACTAAAAAAAAAATTTAAAATAAAATTGCGACAGAAACGGTTAGCAGATTCATTCAAAACACATAAAAACACACCAGAAAAACATAAGGCGCATCAGAAAATCGTTGGTTGGGTGAAACTATAAATTATCCGGGAATTTTACCCCCCTCCCCCCCCCCTACACAACTCTTAAATTACGTGTCTCCGACGCAAATTTGTTCCCCACTCAAAAACCCCTATTCCACTGGACCTACTAAATAGCGTCCACTAGCGTCTACAAACCCCAATGATCACTGTTTTAAAGTATTTCCTAGTTAAAAAAAACATCCTCATCACTTTTTACAGCATATGTATCTGATTTTTTGCATTTTCGTACCAACCGCTCGGCTCACAACCGAAAAGTCCCGGATTCGATCCCGGGCGGAGCGAAGATAGATGGGTGGTCTTTCTTAAAAACCAAGCCCCTGTCCACCCAGCAGTGAATGGGTAACCGGGCAGTAATGCCAACCCAAAAGATTTCTTCGCCCTACACACACACACTGAAAACGCTCTACATTTTCCCTTCATCGCCCTACGGTTTTAAAATGAAAATAGACATTTGTCAATATAACCGTTTTCATAACCTTTGTATCACATAAATTCTAATAATAACATACAACAGGGCAACGCATGCTGTTCTTTATACGGATATTTTTGTAATGAAACACCGGTAAAATATACCTTATTGCAGCGTACCGTACCACTCAATGATGCGCAACGATGATTATGATATGAAATGCACCAAGTGGATACCAGCTTCCACAGTTCCACACAGGACGGATGCACGCTCCCGTCATTTACCTAGACCTGTCCTATCCCTGTTCATACTTACAGCCACACGAGCGGCCCAGCAGCTGATGCGATATATCAGCTGCCAGTCACTCATTAAACCCGATTTTCCAGGGGGTAATAGAAAATGTTAATTGATTAAAAACTACTTTTTTTTTTTTTTAATTATTTCCTTTCCGCTTATATGATTTATCTTTTGCTGCAAAGTAAATATAACTCAAACAGAATTCAAAATCGCCCTACATTTAGCTCAGTTTCTGTAAAATCGCCCTACGGCCCTACAAGCCATGACATGATGCTGAAAACGCCCTACGCGTAGGGCGATCGCCCTACGGTTGGCAACACTAGGTACCGGGTGTTAGCCGGGGGTTTGTGACCCCCCTCCCGGGGTGGTGGCTTAGGCCAACACTAACTAAGCTGCAGCGGTAGATCACTACGGTTCTGAGGAATTATCCTCTAAACAATCAACAAACAACAAACAAACAAACAACCCCACACCGATCAGGGGTCTAACAGTAAAGTCGCCACCTGCAATAAAGTCGCCAGCCGCCAAATATTACGAATTATAGCATTACTACTGATTTTTATGTGCCACTGAAGATGATACACAGTAGTTTATATCATGACTGTATAATCTACCCTGTTTCAGCGTTGTTTTATGCTTTGTATCTGCGAGTATATACGGTTTCAAATTTCACTATGCGTTTTTATTTCGGGCGACGACGACGTAGGGAGGACACTCGGTAAATAAACACTAGATGGCGACTTTATTGTTGGTGGCCACTCTGGTGATATTTTAAAAATTTGTTCATTTATAGCCATACTATGACACAGATGAAGACAAAATGACACAGACTCTCCAGATAGCCCCTTCTAACTTTCCTGAAATCATGCATGTAGAAATGTAAGTATTAACGCCACCACACGTCTGTAAACAGAAAAAAAAGTTGTCCTGGCGACTTTACTGTTATCTACGGTTGTGGACGGAAAAGCCATAATATTTTTATATGTCTTGTACTCTTTTATTTTGTGCAGAGATGTTAGGAAAATCACAGATATGCTGTAAAAAACGATGAGGATGTGTTTTAAATAGGAAATACATTTAACTGATTAATTTAGGGTTGTAGATGCTAGTGGACGCAGTTTAGTAAATACTAAACAGCGTCCACTAGCATCTACAACCCTAAATTGATCACTGTTTAATGTATTTCCTATTTAAAACACATCCTCATCGCATTTTACAGCATATCTGATTTTTTCGCTTTTTCGTACCAATTCCCCACACCGATCAGGGGTCTAGTGGACGGAAAAGCCATAACATTTTTATATGTCCTGTACTCTTTTATTTTGTGCAGAGATGTTAGGAAAAATCACAGATATGCTGTAAAAAGCGATGAGGATGTATTTTAAATAGGAAACACATTAAACAGTGATCAATTTAGGGTTGTAGACGCTAGTGCATGGACGCTGTTTAGTGACACAAAACCCAGTGTTTAGTGTTTTTATAAAACAAATTCCATGTTAATTTATTTTTTCCAAAATAAATTAAATTAAATCAAACAAAATATATTTAGTAACAAATATAATGACTCAAAAGAAGCTGAACTCGAGAACTCTACACAGCTATCATCCTCAAAAAAAAAAAAGAGGAATTCCTGTTCCTCCTCTATTCTTTTATCCCCTGTGTCAGCTGGCGCTTATAATGATAGTGTGTCAGTTGTCATCGACATATCATATCATGTGCAGGAATGAAAGTAACACAATCTCCCTTTTCCCTTACACACTGCGCTGCTGGAAGAGAACCAAGTATGGTTCCCGTTAGAAGTCTGTTTCTTACCTTTGTCTTGGTAAGGTTAATCTTGCTAAATACCCTCGCACAATCTGCGTTCTAATGCGGCAAGCAACGGTCCAAATCCATGTCATGCAAAGGACCAAAAGTCAAACTCAAAACTCTCTCTCTCTCTCTCTCTCTCTCTCTCTCTCTCTCGCGGAAGTTGACAAATCCTCATCGCTTGTTACAGCATATGTGATTTTCCTAACATCTCTGCACAAAATAAAAGAGTACAGGACATATAAAAAATGTTATGGCTTGTCCGTCCACTAGACCCCTGATCGGTGTGGGGAATTGGTACCCAAATGCGAGAAAATCACATATGCTGTAAAATGCGATGAGGATGTGTTTTAAATAGGAAATACATTAAACAGTGATCAATTTAGGGTTGTAGACGCTAGTGGACGCTGTTTAGTATTTACTAAACAGCGTCCACTAGCGTCTACAACCCTAAATTAGTCACTGTTTAATGTATTTTCCCATTTAAAACACATCCTCATCGCTTTTTACACAGCATATCTGTGATATTCCTAACATCTCTGCACAAAATAAACGAGTACAGGACATATAAAAGTGTTATGGATTTTGCGTCCACAACCGTAGATAACAGTAAAGTCGCCAGGACAACTTTTTTTTTCTGTTTACAGACGTGTGGTGGCGTTAATACTTACATTTCTACATGCATGATTTCAGGAAAGTTAGAAGGGGCTATCTGGAGAGTCTGTGTCATTTTGTGTCTTCATCTGTGTCATAGTATGGCTATAAATGAACAAATGACAAAAATATCACCAGAGTGACAAACCAACAATAAAGTTGCCATCTAGTGTTTATTACTCAGTGTCCTCCCTACGTCGTCATCGCCCGGAAAAAAAACGCGTAGTGAAATTTGAAACCGTATATACTAGCAGATACAAAGCATAAACCATTCTAATCCTTCAAACTACCGTCCTATAGCTTTGACATCCTACCTTTCTAAAGTTTTTGAATCTATACTTAATAAGATTCTTAAGCATCTATCTGCTCACAATCTTCTATTTGATCGTCAGTACGGTTTCCGTAAAGGGCGATCTACTGGCGATCTTCTAGCTTTCCTAACTGAATCTTGGTCATCCTCCTTTAGGGGTTTCGGTGAAACTTTTGCTGTTGCCCTTGACATATCAAAAGCTTTTGATAGAGTCTGGCACAAATCTTTAATTTCCAAACTACCCTCATTCGGTTTCTATCCTTCTCTCTGTACCTTCATCTTAAGTTTCCTTTCAAACCGTTCTATTGCAGCTACTGTAGACGGACATTGTTCTTCTCCTAAATCTATCAATAGTGGTGTTCCCCAGGGTTCTGTCCTATCACCCACTCTCTTTCTATTATTCATTAATGATCTTCTAAGTCTAACTCAAAGCCCTATCCACTCCTACGCTGATGATTCTACCCTGCAGTTTTCAACGTCGTTTATTAGACGTCCAACTCAACAGAAACTAAGTGACTCACGGAGAGATGCCACCGAGAGCCTAACTTCTGATCTTTCTATAATTTCTGATTGGGGCAAAGCAAACCTTGTTTTGTTCAATGCCCCCAAAAACCCAATTTCTTCACCTATCTACTCGACAAAATCTACCAGATAACTATCCCCTCTTCTTCAATGACACTCAACTGTCTCCTTCTTCTACAATGAACATTGCTTTACTAATGGACTATCCTTTACTAAAAATCTGAACTGGAAATCTCACATCTCATCTCTTGCTAAAACAGCTTCTAAGAAGTTAGGTGTCCTGTGGCGTCTGCATCCTTCTTTTTCTCCCTCCCAATTGCTTGCTCTCTACAGGGGCCTTATCCGCCCATGTATGGAGTATGTCGCACATGTTTGGGGAGGATCCACTCATACAGCTCTCCTAAACAGGGTCGAGTCAAAAGCTTTTCGTCTCATCAACTCCTCTCCTCTGACTGACTGTCTTCAATCTTTAAATCACCGACGCAATGTTGCCTCTCTTGCTCTCTTCTACCGTTATTTTCATGCTCACTGCTCTTCTGAACTTGCTAACTGCATGCCTCCCCCCCTCCCGCGGCCTCGCTGCACAAGACTCTCTACTCATTCTCATCCCTATTCTGTCCATCTTCCTAATGCAAGAGTTAATCAGTATCTTTACTCTTTCATCCCTTTCACTGGTAAACTCTGGAACTCTTTTCCTGTTTCTATTTTTCCACTTTCCTATGACTTAAATCTTTTCAAAAGAAGAGTAACAAGACACCTCCCGAACTAAATTGGTTCACCCCTTTTATATTTTATTCTCTTACTGTCTTCTTTATAGGGACTGGCAACTAAGCGGGCTTTGTGTTACCCATTTTTGTTGTGCCCTTGGCCAGTTCCTTGTGATGTAAAAAAACAAAACAAAAACAACAACACTGAAACAGGGTAGATTATAGTCATGATATAAACTACTGTGTATCATCTTCAGTGGCACATAAAAATCAGTAGTAATGCTATAATTCGTAATATTTGGCGGCTGGCGACTTTATTGCAGGTGGCGACTTTAATGTTAGACCCCTGATCGGTGCGGGGTTGTTTGTTTGTTGTTTGTTTAGAGGATAATTCCTCAGAGCCGTAGTGATCTACCGCTGCAGCTTAGTTAGTGTTGGCCGAAGCCACCACCCCGGGATCGAGGGGGTCACAAACCCCCGGCTAACACCCGGTACCCATTCACTGCTGGGTGGACAGGGGCTTGGGTTTTAAGAAAGACCACCCATCTATCTTCACTCCGCCCGGGGATCGAACCCGGGACTTCTCGGTTGTGAGCCGAGCGGTTGGTACGAAAATGTGAAAAAATCAGATATGCTGTAAAAAGCTATGAGGATGTGTTTTAAATAGGAAATACATTAAACAGTGATCAATTTAGGGTTGTAGACGCTAGTGGACGCTACCGTAGATAACAGTGAAGTCGCCAGTTCTACGTTTCTTTGTTATTTACAGACGTGTGGTGGCGTTAATAGTTACATTTCTACATCCATGATTTCAGGAAAGTTAGAAGGGACTATCTGGAGACTCTGTGTCATAGTATGGCTATAAATGAACAAATGACAAAAATAAAACCGAGTGGCGACCTCACTATACCTACTACAGTAAAGTCGCCAGCTAGTATTTTAACCCAACAGTTGAGTCGCCACTCTGGAGAATTCAGGTAAATTAGAGGTAAAGTAAAACAAGTCTCTATATATATTAGCTGCGGAAGATGCTTGGATATATAAAAATTCCTCTGCCAACGTGAAAATAAATTCTATTCAAGTTTGAAAGATCTGGCAAGTCTTGTGTCCTGTCGCCCGAAAGGCTATTGTTTACTGTCTGTCATCGCGCGAAGAAAAACGTGAGAAGCAGAATGCGCAACAGTTATATTTGCAGATACAAAGCCTAAAACAACGCTGAAACAGGGTAGATTATACAGTCATGATATAAACTACTGTGTAACATCTTCAGTGGCACACAAAAATCAGTAGTAATGCTATAATTCGTAATATTTGGCGCCCGGCGACTTCACTGTAGGTGGCGACTTCACTGTTATCTACGGTAGTGGACGCTATTTAGTAGGACCCCAAACTTGTTTGGGGGAAGTGGGAGTATGGGCAAACACTAGAAATTTACCGAGTTGACAAGTTTGTTAACGAAGGAGACGAAGTTGAAGAGGACCTTTGAAGCCATACAAGCGACAAAGGTCACAAGAAGAAGAAGAAGGCAGTTCCACGTACCAATCAACGAGGTCGTAATACGTAAAAATAGAGGATTATCCACAAATCAAACTTTCATCAGTGTATACTAAAGGAAGCTACTTACATTCCTGAGTATTTGTATGTAAGGAAGTAAGGTCCATAGGCAAGCGCCAAGCAGTTCCCAAAATGGAAAAGCGTCATTGTGAGTTCTTTCCCCGCCAGCAGCAGCAGCAGCAGGCCTCAAGCTGACTTCCCTCTTGCTGCAGTAATGCTTAATGACTGAGTGTTCCTGTAGGTGGTCTCTAATGAGCCATAATTGCACGCAGCTTGGTTGCGGTGTGAAATACGTCAAATACCGGCACGATTCTGACAGTGTTTACTTGATGTCAGCAGTTGTGAGAAAGATGAGGGTGGTGAGGCGCGCCAGCCATGCACAGTACTCGGTGCTCAGTACTTCGTGGTGTTGTGTAGGGAATTCTGGTCCTAGTGTAATATAATACCTATCTTACTTATCAATGGACATATACATGATAATTAAGGTGTGAAATTTATTTTTAGACGGATGGAACACTTCCAAGTCTGCCTGCTGCTTTCTGGCAGGAATCTCGCGTGTGGGACGGTTTGTGGACAGATTGTAAACATGGCCAGCTCGGTGCGGGTGACGATCGCACAGTGTCGGGGTTTATCAACGTCTGCTGCTGCTTATGGTAAAAGAAACTTCAGGAAGTTTCAGGTATACGGAAAAAGAGGAACTAAGGCCTTCAAGAAGACACCGTTCTCACAATTAGATCCCGAAATTCAAAAAACCTTTGGTGAGTTACTAAGGGCTTTGTACCTGTTTCACCACACTGCATTATGTGATGTCTGTTTATCCTCTGAATACCCTATAGGCTGGTCGGTAAAACTAGTTTAATACAATACATGGACAATGGTTACGTAAACTGACCTAACAGGGGAGCAGCTGGTCTTCCCCGCTAGTTCACTAACCGGTTAATTTGCAGAAAGAGGATCTCAAGTAATTTTTTAAGGATTTTTTTTTTTTTATGTGATTCGACAGATTTTGGGATTAATTTATGGGACAAAGCACTTGTTTGAGTCTCCCCCCACCCCCCACCCGACACACACTTGGGGGACCTGTGGGAAACCGGATTTTTTTTGTTTACTTACTTGTTTACTTGTTTCCGTCTGAGGGTACTCCCTCACAGTCGTGGTGCTCCACCGCTGCATCCGAACCCAGCGTCCCTGTGTTGCAGGTTCACCTGGTCCGATATTGAGTTAGTGTCTGCCCTGCTCACAGACGTATATCCAGACACGGGAGGTCCCGTGCGGAATTTAAGATAGGAGCAATGGACGTGTGCCTCATACTAGTATATTTTTCATGCACAAATGCCTAGAGAAATGTGAATATCAAGAAGGAAATTATAGATATAGCAAACAGAATCCATAACAAACATGTGATAAACCTCAACCCCTCTCGGATCACAACCTAATTACAGTGTTAATGACAAAGCCAAGGAGGACATGGGTCAGGAACAAAAATGAGCCACAACAATCAACACAGACTTTTAGAACCCTAAACTTCAACAGTGAAAAAGCAGACTGGGAAAATCTAAATTCAGAACTAATGTCTGTGAAATGGGATCAACTGCTAAATGATCTTAACCCAGACACTATGCTTAGTACCATAGACAACAAAATACTTGAAATCTGCTGTAAACTACATTCCCATAAGCAGATAGGCAAACGTAGGATGTACACCATTCCAAGAGACCGGAAAATACTGATGAGAAAAAGGGCATCCCTGAACAAGGCATTGCTTAAAGTCAGTAACCACCAGAAGAAACTGACAGTTAAATCTAGCATTGCTGATATTGAAGTGAAATTATGTCAATCTCACAAGCAACAAAGACTACGAGAAGAAAACAAAGCCATTGAAACCATCAGAAGCAATCCAAAACACTTCTTCAACTATGCCAAGAGATTCTCTAAACTAAATGCACCAATTGGACCTCTGGTAACTCTGAGGGGCAAATGGAGGAGGATGCCAAAAACATCAGTGAAATTTTAGCTGAGCAATATCGCACTGTGTTCAGCATCCCTGACCAAACTAAAGTTATACCGACCCAACAGTCTTCTTCAGCTCAGCCCAGAACACTCAAGACACTGTTACGCTAGAAGACATAATGTTTACAGAAGAGGACATAATAAAGGCCATTAAAGAAATTAAGCCAAATTCAGCGGCAGGTCCTGATGGCCATACCAGCAAAATTGCTACTGAACTGCAAAGATCCTTAGCTCGCCCCCTACACCTGGTGTGGCGTGAGTCCCTTAACACAGGTGTAGTTACCCTCACAGACCAAGACGGCCGTCATAACACCCATCCACAAAGGAGGAAGTAGAGGCTGTGCCGCAAACTACCGACCAGTGGCTCTCACTTCTCATGTAATCAAGCTGTTTTGAGAAGATCATGCGTAACCACGTCTACGCATTCTTGGAAGAGAATAACCTCCTCAACGCTAGTCAGCATGGCTTTCGGAAAGGTAGATCCTGTTTGTCTCAGCTTCTTGCTTATCATGACAGCTCCTCAACCAACTGGCTTCTGGCAAAATTGTGGATACTGTCTTTCTAGACTTTGAAAAAGCCTTTGACAAGGTTGATCATGGCACTCTCCTGCACAAGCTGCGTAAACTGGGCATAACGGGCAAATTGGTGTGTGGCTCCACAGCTTCCTAACATCCAGAACGCAAGTAGTAACAGCGAATGGGGCCATGTCTGCAGACCACCAAGTTGTAAGTGGTGTCCCCCAAGGCTCAGTCCTTGGGCCTCTACTGTTCATCATTCTCATTGGGGATATGACGAGGGAGTGTCAAAATCAAAAGTAACATCCTTTGCAGATGATACAAATATCAGTAGAAGCAGAGAAGTACAAGAAGATGTTAACCAACTACAGCAGGATCTTAACAAAATCTATGATTGGGCAAACAGTAATAACATGAAGCTCAACGATAATAAATTTCAGTCACTCAGAGTTGGGGCAAAAACAAAATGACCAAAACCCCACACCTCTCCTGACAGGTGAAGGCCGAGAAATTACATCAAGCACCAATGTGAAGTGCCTGGGGGTCCACCTCAGCGACGATGCCACATTTAGGCACATATAGAAAAAAACGGTGAAAAGGCCAGAAAAATAGCAGGTTGGATCCTACGAACATTCTATTCCCGAAAAGAGGGCTGCATGTTAACTCTGTGGAAGGCACTGGTACAACCAGTGCTGGATTACTGTACCAGTTGTGGTCCCCTCACAGAGTAGCAGAAATACAAGCCCTCGAATCAGTTCAAAGGTCTTATACTAGACAAGTGGAGGGAATGAAAAACCTCAATTATTGGGAAAGACTACAAAAGTTGGGCCTTACTCACAACAGAGGCGGAGGAGAGATACCAGATATTATATACCTGGAAGATCCTGGAGAACCTTGTGCCCAACCCTACTGCCATCAGTGATCTGTCAGCCCAGCACATCAACCCAAGAACTGGTCGCAAGGCAAGGAGGAGAACACTACCATCAGACGCACCAGCCAGGATCAAGACCTCCTATCAACCAGTCTGCCTCATATTGGGCCAAAACTATTTAACAACCTGCCAGGAAAATTAAGGAACCTCACGGAATGCTCGGTGGAAAAATTCAAACATCATTTGGACAACCACCTACAAACAATCCCGGATGAACCTCCCGTGCCTGGATATACGTCTGTGAGCAGGGCAGACACGAACTCAATATCGGACCAGGTGAACTGCAACACAGGGATGCTGGTTCGGATG
This sequence comes from Chionoecetes opilio, assembly GCA_016584305.1. Lineage (NCBI taxonomy): Eukaryota > Metazoa > Arthropoda > Malacostraca > Decapoda > Majidae > Chionoecetes > Chionoecetes opilio. The sequence continues at coordinate 99,922 of JACEEZ010020731.1, forward strand.
CAGCGGTGGAGCACCACGACTGTGAGGAGTACCCTCTAGACGGAAACAAGTAAACAAGTAAGTAAGTAATCCTAGGTGACTTAACAGTCATCTTGGATTCTTAGGATCACAACCGCTGAATAAAAATGGAGAAATCACAATAGAGATGGTAGAAGAACTTGACTATACTATTCTAAATGGAACAATGGAATGTTCAGGAATGATGACAAGATGTCAAAATGGTATACAAAGTGCAATAGATCTAGCTTTAGTAAATCATAAGTACATGACCCAATTCATAAACATGAAAATAGACGAAAATAAAGAACTTTACGACCTTTCCGACCACAACCTGCTGGAAATTAACTTCAAAGTAAAGTGGACAACAATAGAAATTTCAAGATGAAAATTCAATAAAAATTACAGTCACAAGCTTCAAAGAGGAACACTGCGAAGAATATATTAAAGAAGTTGAAACACGACTAACATATCCGAATAACCCAATAACTAATATAAAAGACTTGGAAGAAATCATGAACCAGTCAATGCAAAAACACCTAACAAAGACATACTTCAAGAGAACTACAAAACACAGCCAAGAGACTGAGCACATCTGGATAACAAAAAACATAAAGCAAGGAATAAAGAAAAGGAAGGAATTTAATAGACAGGCAAGGAGAGCTACAACACAAGAAGAAAAAGAGAGACTAAAGCAAATGTATACAAAACAGAAGCTACAAGTTAAAGAGGAAATTAAAATTGCAATAGCAAAACATGAAAGAATAATTACTGAAAAGATTAAACAAGACAAACATTCAAATAAGAAACTTTGGAAGCAAATAAATTACTTAAGAGGAATTGAAAATACAAAGAAATCTGTGACTCTTTATGAAAATACAATAGAGATTCCAAAGGAAGAGATAAGACCAAGCTCCACATTACTGGGAAGGAGTGTACCAAAAGCAGCCAAACAGAATAGACGAAACGTGGAACCTAAATGAACGACAAAACTACGTAACGAGTTTTTACCAAACAGACACGGTTACAGTACAGCTGCTCATAAATGAACGACAAATAAGTCTGCCAGCACACCTTCTAGAACATTATGATACAATACAGCCCAACCACTGCAAATGATCACTAACATGGAACAACCAAACTTTCAAGACAATGAGATACAACATGCCCTCAAGGCAATAAAAAACAACAAAGCTACAGACCAGATGCTATGAGAGGAGAACTTTTTAAAACCCTGGCAGACAGTAAATCTTTACGAAACACCATCAAAACATGTTTTGACAACATATTAACAAGTGGAACTGTACCTCAAAAATGGAAATTATCAAAAACTATAATGATAGACAAAAAAACAAACCTACAGTAAGTGATCCTACGACCCATCGCCCTGCTCAACTCTTCCTACAAATTGTTTATGGCCATACTGAGAAGCAAAATAGACAATCACATGCACAAAAATCAACAAGATAATGAACTACAAGCTGGATTTACAAAGAAAGACGCATCGAAGACAACCTGTTTCTTTTAAACTACTGCATCGAACAGTCTTACAAGATGAAGAGACCATTAATAACCATCGCTATAGATTTCAAGAAAGCCTTTGACAGTGTGAAAAGAAAGCCCCTAATAGATGCCTAAAAAAGTTCAGGATACATCCACACATAATTGATGTCATAAGTGACATATACCTAAATGACAAGACCATCCTGTATCTAAAACAATGAGATCGTAACAAACATGGATGTCACCAGCGGAATAAGGCAAGGCTGCAATGGTTCAACATCACTGTTCTTAATGATAACATATATCATCATCCTACACCTGAACCAAACAAATATTGGATTCAAAGATGAGATATGCTTTATCCCTGCATTGTTTTATGCAGATGATGGCCTTATTTTAGCACAAAGTGAATCAGATGCCCTAAACATGACATTGACCACTCATCGAAGCAGCAAGAGCAAGTGGCCTGGAGATGAATAAAGACAAAAGCCATATACTGATTTACAACCATGAAACAGCTCTTGATAATCTCTGTGATATCAAAATAACAAAGGAAATAAAATACTTGGGGATAAATATCACAACAAAAGAAGATGCTTTGATCAATTCAGAAAGAAACCATAAAGGAAGCCCATAGGTTGAGCAATGTAACAGCAGCAGTAGTGGCAAAAAGCACCAACATTCCTCATTGGGAAAACATACTGGAAACAAGTGGTGTTACCCAAGCTTCTCTACTGTCAAGGCATCATACCATACAACAGTAACAACCTAGAAAAACTCCAAACAACAGAGAACAAAGCTTTCAGAACAATACTACGAGCCCCCAAATACACACCAAACAGTTTCCTTAAAGGAGAAATTGGATCATCTTTGATGAAAACCAGAGATGCAAAAGCTAAACTCTCATACATAAGATACATTATGCCCACTCCACAAATGATCTACTGAAACGATGCTTGCTACAAAGACTAGAAAATGGGAAAGATTACGGACCAAAACAGTCAACAGTTATTTAAAAGAGCTTAATACCAACATATACCAACTTAGTATGAAAACACAACAAGAAATAACTGACAAATTAAAAGAACATGATACCAAGAAAGGAAAGCAGAACTTTTTGAAAAAGAGACACTTAGACTTTACAGAACATACAAAACACACATCAAAGAAATAGACTTTTATGATAATGATGAATCCACTACAATTTTGATAAGATGCAGAAGCAACACACTGAAACTAAACTACAGGAACAGACACACCAACGGAACACAGCATGCACGACATGTAACATGGACAGGATGAAACTTTAGAACACTTCCTATTACACTGCGAGGAATATAAAGACATCAGGGAAAACTTAAACTTTCTACAAGACAACACACTGACAAATGATGTAAAACTTGCAACATTTTTACTCCTAGCAGATGAACAGGATGCAGATGTGAAGAAACAAACTTTGTTACTGATGTGGAAAACAAGGAAACAGCAAGAACATTGATTAGCAAGAAAACCAAGACATTTCAAAATAACATTTATTACAAGTATAAGCACAAAACATATCAAGCAACAAACACCACAACACTTCAAGAATCAGAATAAAATCACCGATACCAAGGTGTTACCCCCACACTTCATCGACTTCATCGAGGTTCATCCGGGATTGTTTGTAGGTGGTTGTCCAAATGATGTTTGAATTTTTCCACTGAGCATTCCGTGAGGTTCCTTAATTTTCCTGGCAGGTTGTTAAATAGTTTTGGCCCAATATGAGGCAGACTGGTTGGGTAACCGGATGTTTCGCCCCATGGACGTTTCGCCCCCTCCTAATCGCGGACGTTTCGCCCCACACTAGCGGACGTTTCGCCCCCATTCGCGGACGTTTCGCCCCCCGGATTCGCCCCACGGAAATTACTATACTATTTCAAAACTGTTCATCAAATGACTACAAAATCATCAGAAATATTGATCCCTGTATTGATCCATTTGTTTACGCACAAAATGATGACGAAATGCTGTTATCGACCGGTCTGAAAGGGACAGTGTACTGAATTCCGTACTAGAGTGGCCGGAATACATAAAACCATATACAGGAGAACCTCATTTAACCGGCATTTAAAACAACGGCACTAATCGACCCAGGCATTTTTTTTTTTTTTTTTTTTTCTTTTTTTTTTTTTCTCTCTCTCTCTCTCCCCGGGCCTCCAGCAAGGGAGGCCCACGGGCTAGCTTGAAGCTCGTCGAGAGATCCTGTGAAAAAGATAGGAGAGTGTTCGTGCTGCTGGCGTGCGACACGAGGACTAGCTTGTCCATCTTGACGAGGAGTGTGGGGGCACTCAGCAGGATAACCCAGGCATTAATTAGGTATAATTATTTCAAAAACTGAGAAAATCGGCAGAAATTTAGTTCAAATTTGGCGGGGTACGCAGGGTTGGCAACCCTTTCATCCCTTTCACTGGTAAACTCTGGAACTCTCTTCCTGTTTCTATTTGTCCACTTTCCTATGACTTAAATCTTTTCAAAAGAAGAGTAACAAGACACCTCCCGAACTAAATTGGCTAGAAAGGATAGACTGTTATCTTCGGAAATGCTTGTTCTATAAGATTATCACATAAAACATCGTAAAACACATTAAATAAAGGTCATTCTGAGACTCTGAAGAAATATGATGAACTTAACATTCACTTAAAACTCGTCGTCATGTATAACTTTGTGGGACAGCTTATAAGATGGCAGATGTCAATAGAAGCAGAATTAAATTAGCTTTCCATTGATAGATTTCGTTTTCTGATACATACAGTAGAAGCATGCATAAAGTAGCGTTAACTACATAAATTACCGTGGCGGCCCCGCTCTCTCTCTCTCTCTCTCTCTCTCTCTCATCTCTCTCTCACTCCTCTCTCTCTCTCTCTCTCTCTCTCTCTGTCTCTCTCTCTCTCTCTCTCTCTCTCTCTTCTCTCTCTCCTCTCTCTCTCTCTCTTTCACGGAGAGAGAGTGAGAGAAAGAGAGAGAGAGAGAGAGCGGGCCGCCACGGTAATTTATGTAGTTAACGCTACTTTATGCATGGTTCTACTGTATGTATCAGAAAACGAAATCTATCAATGGAAAGCTAATTTAATTCTGCTTCTATTGACATCTGCCATCTTATAAGCTGTCCCACAAAGTTATACATGACGACGAGTTTTAAGTGAATGTTAAGTTCATCATATTTCTTCAGAGTCTCAGAATGACCTTTATTTAATGTGTTTTACGATGTTTTATGTGATAATCTTATAGAACAAGCATTTCCGAAGATAACAGTATCCTTTATACATGTATAACATGATATACTGCGGGGTCATGCCTTGAGAACTTCCCCGGGTCTTGGGTGAACGAAGAGGCCTTGGCACCAAGATGGCGCCCACAAATTGAGTTGTCGCTACTCTATATATTAAGGTACTCCAGTCGCCCGGAAGGTGATCAGCTGCTGTCTGTCGTCGCGCGAAGAAAAACGTGAGAAGCAAAATGCACAACAGTTATATTTGCAGATACAAAGCATAAAACAACGCTGAAACAGGGTAGATTATACAGTCATGATATAAACTACTGTGTAACATCTTCAGTGGCACATAAAAATCAGTATTGATGCTATAATTCGTAATAGTTGGCACCTGGCGACTTCACTGCAGGTGGCGACTTCACTGTTATCTACGGTAGTAAAGTATTTGCATATTAACAAAAATGGATCAAACTCAAAGCGTATACTTGATATGATCCAAAGGCTATATATGGTTTTATGTATTCCGGCCGCTCTAGTACGGAATTCAGTGCACTGTCCCTTTCAGACCGGTCGATAACAGCATTTCGTCATCATTTTGTGCGTAAACAAATGGATCAATACAGGGATCAATATTTCTGATGATTTTGTAGATGAACAGTTTTGAAATAGTATAGTAATTTCCGGGGGGCGAAACATCCGCGAGTGGGGCGAAACGTCCACGAATGGGGGCGAAACGTCCGCTAGTGTGGGGCAAAACGTCCGCTAATGTGGGGCGAAACGTCCGCGATTAGGAGGGGACGAAAACAAATGGATCAATACAGGGATCAATATTTCTGATGATTTTGTAGTCATTTGATGAACAGTTTTGAAATAGTATAGTAATTTCCGTGGGGCGAATCCGGGGGGCGAAACGTCCGCTAGTGTGGGGCGAAACGTCCGCGAATGGGGGCAAAACGTCCGCTAGTGTGGGGCGAAACGTCCGCTAATGTGGGGCGAAACGTCCGCGAATTGGGCGGGGGCGAAACGTCCGGCATTCGACTGGTTGATAGGAGGGTCTTGATCCTGGCTGGTGCATCTGATGGTAGTGTTCTCCTCCTTGCCTTGCGACCAGTTCTTGGGTTGATATGCTGGGCTGACAGGTCACTGATGGCAGTAGGGTTGGGCACAAGGTTCTCCAGGATCTTCCAGGTATATAATATCTGGTATCTCTCCCTCCGCCTCTGTTATGAGTAAAGGCCCAACTTTTGTAATCTTTCCCAATAATTGAGTTTTTTCATTCCCTCCACTTGTCTGGTATAAGACCTTTGAACTGATTCGAGGGCTTGTATTTCTGCTACTCTGTGAGGGGACCACAACTGGCTACAGTAATCCAGCACTGGTTGTACCAGTGCCTTCCACAGAGTTAACATGCAGCCCTCTTCTCGGGAATAGAATGTTCGTAGGGTCCAACCTGCTATTTTTCTGGCCTTTTTCACCGTTTTTTCTATATGGTGCCTAATGTGGCATCGTCGCTGAGGTGGACCCCCAGGCACTTCACATTGGTGCTTGATGTAATTTTTCGGCCTTCACTTGTCAGGAAAGGTGTGGGGTTTTGGTCGTTTTGTTGTGCCCCAACTCTGAGTGACTGAAATTTATTATCGTTGAGCTTCATGTTATTATTGTTTGCCCAATCATAGATTTTGTTAAGATCCTGCTGTAGTTGGTTAACATCTTGTACTTCTATGCTTTCTACTGATATTTGTATCATCTGCAAAGGATGTATTTTGATTTTGACACTCCCTCGTAATATCCCAATGAGAATAATGGCCAGACAGCTTGGGGTCACTGGCTCAGCATGGATTCGCTGAAGCCATGGGAGAAAATTTTNCGTTGCAGACCTTTCTTTTTCAGATTTACAGTGTACCTGGTTATGTAACCAGATGTTGGTATTGGTTGCCTGTATACCCAGGGTTTGCCCTGGGTGGCGATCTTTCCTATCTTATAGCTTAGTGCACTAGCTCTGTCAGGGACCCAAAAATAGGCTTTTCATACTTCAAAGCCGTCATTCTGACTGACCAATGTTGTGCACCGCCCTCATAACCTCACACCACAAGACTTACCTGTCTTACTTTACCCCACAAAAAGGCGCGGTCACGTAACCCCTTTACTTCCCTACTTACAAGAGTCCGGTAGACTAGAGTACCTGTATTATATAGAGTAGCGACAACTCGATTTGTGGGCGCCATCTTGGTGCCAAGGCCTCCTCGTTCACCCAAGACCCGGGGAAGTTCTCAAGGCATTACCCCGCAGTATATCATGTTATACATGTATAAAGGATAGACTGTTATCTTCGGAAATGTTTGTTCTATAAGATTATCACATAAAACATAGTAAAACACATTAAATAAAGGTCATTATGAGACTCTGAAGAAATATGATGAACTTAACATTCACTTAAAACTCGTCGTCATGTATAACTTTGTGGGACAGCTTATAAGATGGCAGATATCAATACAAGCAGAATTTAATTAGCTTTCCATTGACATATTTCGTTTTCTGATACATACAATAATACCATGCAAACATTAAGGTTAACTAAATAAATTGCTCTCTCCCGCTCTCTCTCTCTCTCTCTCCGTGAAAGAGAGAGAGAGAGAGAGAGAGAGAGAGATATAAGTGAAAGAGAGATGAGTGAGAGATATGAGAGTAACCAAAAAAACTTTATAATTCTCTCTCTCTCTCTCTCTCCTCAATATATATATAGAAAAAAGAAAAATATAATATATATAATATATATATATATATAGATATTATATTTTAGAAGAGAGAGAGAGAGAGAGGTTGAGATGACGAGAGAGAGAGCGAGATGCAGAGACGAGATATGAGCGGGTCAGTATGAGAGAGTAGAGAGAGAAGAATAATTATAAAGGTTTTATGGTTTACTCTCTCATATCTCTCACTCATCTCTCTTTCACTTATATCTCCTCTCTCTCTCTTTCACGGAGAGAAGACGAGAGAGAGAGAGAGAATGAGAGAGAGATATGAGAGCAAGATGTATTAGAGTACGATAGAGTAGAGAGAGATAAAGAAAGAGATAATGTTCGGAGAGAGAGAGAGAGCGGAGAGAGACAATTTGATTTAGTTAACCTTTAATGTTTGCATGGGTATTACTTGTATGCATCAGGAAAAAACGAAATATGTCAATGGAAAGCTAATTAAATTCTGCTTGTATTGATATCTGCCATCTTATAAGCTGTCCACAAAGTTATACATGACGACGAGTTTTAAGTGAATGTTAAGTTCATCATATTCTTCAGAGTCTCATAATGACCTTTATTTAATGTGTTTTACTATGTTTTATGTGATAATCTTATAGAACAAGCATTTCCGAAGATAACAGTCTATCCTTTATACATGTATAACATGATATACTGCGGGGTAATGCCTTGAGAACTTCCCCGGGTCTTGGGTGAACGAGGAGGCCTTGGCACCAAGATGGCGCCCAGTAGCGTTTAACATAGGGCCTATGAATGGCGTTACCCTCTTTATAGAGGTACCCTACGGTAGACTTACCTGGGCGAGTAACAGTAATGTACCACTTAGTCACTACACAAGGCGGATAAGGGAATGAATGAACACTCACTGTACTAAATTCCTACTTTACTACACAAGGATCACACAATAACACCTCCTGAAGGAGGCAGCCGAAGGAACAACACTCAGTTACACTTGTCCGTTTAACACAAAGGCGTGACACAACACGAGTACTGATGAGGTACCTGGCCTAACGGCGGGCGACTCCTAGCTACTGACGAACTGACGAAGGCGCTGACGCAAGGCGCTCATCACCCTGTCGCCGCCGCGCTCAGACCTCCTCCCTTAGTCTGTCTATCACTCTGCTCTCCCCTCCGCTCCCTGTCCCCCCTTTGTTTGGTACAGCAAATATAGCGTATTTTCGCGACCGCTCTGGCCCGGTCTGGACTGGGCTATCCCGGGCGGTCACTGGTTTTTTGCGAGGACAGTCTATAACGGGTTAGCACCAGTCCAGTCCGGTCCGACCCCACGGATACCAGACCACCTTGGACCTGTGTGGGAGAACTGGCGCATGCGCACTACTTCAGCCGGGGAAGGCGCCAGGAGCTTCTCGTGCTGCTTGATAAGACATGAACACCATGATGGCCGACCATAATACTAAAGTAATCACAGCGTGGTAGTTTGAAACTCTTTCAGCACAGGTTAAAAGGCGACGACAAAGAAGGATATTGACAAGATGGGACTGCCTGCCGCCGTCCACAGTTCATTTCAGTAAGCCCACCGATCCCCCAGCCAATAGGAACGACCGAATGGGATGGGTAAGTCTCTATGCTATTTTTCGCGACCATAGTCCACCTGACCGGTCCGACGGTCTGACCCAGGGCATGGAACGTCACGAAAATGCGCTATTACCCTCACACGCGGGCCTCTCTGCTGCCCCGTTACCCTGTCAACCTTGCTCATCCGCGCACTTATACACACCCTCACGCCCACCCCTCGCTTCCCCTCTTTCCCAACAAATACAGCGATAACGCCAAACCGCGTACCATTAGTATTGATTACGGGAAAGGAATGCTTCAGAAAAAGAGAGAAACCGATCAATTACGCCAGGAAAATTGACAACTGCAAAAACTTACATACATCTACTAAATTTACAAGGGTTAACAAACTTTAAAGATTTTATTATAAAAACCCTTATTAAAAGCACAAAATACGATATTTTATGCCTTACAGAAAACTCCAAGAAAACACTCAGCAAAATATATTTTTCAGAACAATTTGGAGACCTAATCTCCTATTAGATAGATGAATGATAAAAAAGGAGGAGGTCTGACATTAGTATATAGAAGAGAGATAGCGTCAAGATGGAAAAGATGACGACAAGGGGACAAAAATGTATACATGCGAAATTAAGATAGGAGCAAGGGACGTGGCTCATACGAGTATAGTTTTTCATGCCAAATGCCCAGAGAAAATGTAATATCAAGAGGAATTATAGATATAGCAAAAAGAATCCATAAGCAACATGTGATAATCCGAGGTGACTTTAACAGTCATCTTGGATTCGTAGGACCACAACCGCTGAATAAAAATGGAGAAATCACATAGAGATGGTAAGAAAACTTGACTATACTATTCTAAAATGGAACAATGGGAATGTGTTTCAGGAGTGATGACAAGATGTCAAATGGTAACAAAGTGCAATAGTTCTAGCTTTAGTAAATCATTAAGTACATGACCCAATTCATAAACATGAAAGAGAACGAAAATAAAGAACTTTACGACCTTTCCGGACCACAACCTGTGGAAATTACTTCAAAGTAAACATGGACAACAACAGAAATTTCAAGATGAAAATTCAAATAAACAAATTAAGTCACAAGCTTCAAAAGAGGAACAACTGCGAAGATATATTCAGAAGTTGAAACACGACTAACATATCCGAATAACCCAATAACTAATATAAAAGACTTGGAAGAAATCATGAACCAGTCAGGCGCAAAACGCCTAACAAAGACATACTAATAGCAAGAGAACATCAAAACACAGCCAAGAGGACCGAGACCCATCTGGATAACAAAAAACATAAAGCCAGGAATAAAGAAAAGGAATGCATTGAAATGACCAAGGCAAGAGAGCTACAAACACAATAACTAAAAATAGACTAAAGCAAATGTAATACAAAACACAAACTAGTTAAAGAGAAATTAAAATTGCAATAGCAAAACATGAAAAGAATAATTACTGAAGATTAATACAAGACAAACATCCAAATAGAAACTGTGGAAGCAATAAATTACTGAAGAGGAATTGAAAATAACAAAGGAAATCTGTGACTCTTATGAAAATACAATAGAGATTCAAAGGAAGAGATCAAGACCAAGCTCCACCAATTACTGGTAAGCAGTGTACCAACAAGCACCCAAACAAAGGCAGGGAGATCAAGACCAAGCTCCACATTACTGGGAAGTCATGTACCAAAAGCACCCAAACAAAGAATGAGATCAAGACCAAGCTCACCCATTTACTGGGAAGCAGTGTACCAACAGCACCCCAACAAATGCAGAGATCAAGACCAATGCTCCACCTATTTACTGCGGAAGGGAGTGTAACCAAAAGCACCCAAACAAAGGAAGAGAAGTCAAGACCAAGCTCTCACCATTACTGGGAAGGAGTTACCAAAAGCACCCAAACAAGGAAGATATAAGACCCAAGCTCCACCGGATTACTGGGAAGGAGTGTACCAAAAGCACCCAAACAAACGAAGATATCAAGACCCAGCTCCACCATTACTGGGAATGAGTGTACCAAAAAAGCACACCCAACCAAAGGAAGAGATCAGACCAAGCTCCACCATTACATGTGAAGAGATGTACCAAAGCACCCAACCAAAGGGGAAAAGAGATCAAGACCAAGCTCCACCATTACTGGGAAGAGCAGTGTAGCCAAAGCACCCAAACAAAGGAAGATAGATCAAGACCAAGCTCCACCATTACTGTGAAGGAAGTGTTACCAAAAGCACCAAACAGAGGCAGAGATCAGACCAGCTCCACCATTGCTGGGAAGCATGTAGCCAAAAGCACCCAAACGAAAGGCAGAGATCAAAGACCAGGCTCCACCATTACGTGGGAAGCAAGTGTAACCAAAGCACCCAAACAAAGGAAGAGATCAAAAACCAAGCTCACATTACGGGCGAAGCATTGTACCATCAAGCACCCAAACAAAGGAAGAGAATCAGACCAAGCCCACGCCATTACTGGGAGGCAGTGTACCCAAAAGCCCCAAACAAAGGCCGATATCAAGACAGCTCACCATTACTGGAATCAGTGTACAAAAGCACCCAACAAAGGAAAGATCAAGACCAAGCTCCACATTACTGGAAGCATTGTACCAAAAGCCCCAAACAAAGGCGAGATCAAGACCAAGCCTCCCCCCTTAAACTGGGGAAGGAGTGTACCAAAGCACCCAAACAAGGAAGAGATCAAGACATCTCCACCATTACTGGGAAGGAGTGTACAGGAAACACCCAAACAGAGGCAGAGATCAAGTACCAAGCTCCACATTACTGGGAAGCATTGTAACGCAAAAGCACTCCAAACAGAGGGCAGAGTCAAGACCAAGCTCCACCCTTACTGGGAATGCAGTGTGTACCAAAAGCACCAGACAAAAAGAACAAGGGCAGAGATCAGACCAAGCTCCACCAGTACTGTTGAAGCAGTGTACCAAACGCACCCAAACAGAATAACTAAACGTGGAACTAAATGAACGACAAAACTACGTACCGAGTTTTTACCAACAGACCCGGTTACAGTACAGCTGCTCATCAATGAACGATCAAATATTCCTGCCACACACCTTCTGAACATTATGATACATATGTAAGGTCCCAACCACTGCAATGATCACTAACATGGGAATCAACCAAAACTTTCAAAGAAATGAGATCAACTGCTCTCACTGCAATAAAAAACAACAAGCTACCGGACCAGATGCTTAGGAGATAGGAAACTTTATAAAACCGCTGGCAACAGTCAAATCTTTACGAACACCATCAAAACATGTTTTTGACAACATATTACAAGTGAACTGGACCTACCTCATAAATGGAAATTATCAAAAACTATAATAGATAGACACAGAACAACCTACAGTAAGTGATCTACCCCCATCGCCCTGCTCAACCTTCCTACAAATTGTTATGGTCCCATACTGGAAGCAAATAGACATCACATGCCAAAAATCAACAAGATACGATGAACTCGCTGGATTTTACAAAGAAACTACACATCGAAGACACCTGTTCTTTTAAACTACTGCATCGAACAGTCCTTTCAAGATGAAGAGACCAATTAATAACCATCGCTATAGATTTCATAAGCCTCGACAGTGCTGAAAAGAAAGGCCCGTTTGTTTTTTTTGTTGGTTTTTTTTTTGTTTTTAATTTTTTTTTTTTTTTTTTCCTAATAGAATGCGCTAAAAAAGTTCATGATACATCCACACATAATTGACCGTCATAAGTGACATATACCTCAAGACAAGACCATCCTGTATCTAAACAATGAGATCGTACAAACTGAGTCACCAGCGAATAAGGCCAGGCTGCAATGTTCACATCACTGTTCTTACTGATAACATATATCATCATCCTACACCTGAACCAAACAAAATATTGGATTCAAAGATGAGATATGCTTTATCCCGGCATGTTTTATGCAGATGAGGCCTGATTTTAGCACAAAGTGAATCAGATGCCCTAAACATGACATTGACACTCATCGAAGCAGCAAGATCAAGTGGCCCTGGCTATGAATAACGACAAAAGCCATATACTGATTTTACAACCATGACAACAGCTCTTGAAATCTCCTTGATATAAAATAACAAAAGAGAAATAAAATACTTGGGGAATTAAATTCACCAACCAAAAGAAGATTCTTTTGATCATAAGAAGAAACCTAAAGGAAGCCAGCGGTTGGCAATGTCACAGCAGCAGTAGTGGAAAAAGCACCAACAGGCTCCTCATTGGGGAAAAACCTAAGGAAACAGTGGTGTTACCCAGCTTCTTACTGTCAAGGCGAATCATACCATTACAACATAACAACCTAGAAAACTCCAAACAACAAAGAACAAAGCTTTCGAACAATACTACGTAGCCTCCCAAATACACACCAAAGCAGTTTCCTTAAAGGGAGAATTGGATCATCTTTTGTGAAACCAGAGATGCAAAAGCTAAACTCTCATACATAAGACTATGGCCCACCCACAAATGATCTACTGAAACGATTCTTGCTACAAAGACTAGTAAATATGGGAAATGATTACTGGCCAAAACAGTCAACGTTATTTAAAGAGTCTTAATACCAACATAGACCAACTTAGTATGCAAAACACAACAAGAAATAACTACACAATTAAAGAACATGATACCAAAGAAATGGAAAGGCAGAAATTTTTGAAAAAGAGACACTTAGACTTTACAGAACATACAAAACACACTCAAAGAAATAACTTTTATGATAATGATGAATCCACTACAACTTTGATGATGCAGAAGCAACACACTGAACTAAACTACAGGACTACACACCCACGGGAACACGCATGCACGACATGTAACACTGGATGAAACTTTAGACACTTCCGATTACACTGCGAGGAATATAAAGACCTCAGGGAACTTAACTTTTCTACAAGACAACACACTGACAAATGATGTAAAACTTGCAACATTTTTACTCCTAGCAGATGAACAGGATGCAGATGTGAAGAAACAAACTTTGTTACTGATGTGGAAAACAAGGAAACAGCAAGAACATTAATTAGCAAGAAAACCAAGACATTTCAAAATAACATTTACAAGTATAAGCACAAAACGGGGTGATCAAGCAACAAACACCACAACACTTCAAGAATCAGAATAAAATCACCGATACCAAGGTGTTACCCCCACACTTCATCGACTTCATCGTGTACAGAAAACTGAGCAGTCACTCCCGGCAGCGGAATTTACTCTTTTCCTGTAAAATTATACAGTCGTGGGTGTGGGTGGTGGTCTCAAGAGCCTGGCCAATCAGATCGCGCGCATGAGAAAATCTTATCAAAACTCCTCCCGTAAATGTTTCTCTTTTCCTTTAATTCTCATCCAATTCAACATTCATTACATGCGCACGACATGCAAAGGATACTGTATTTAATTAGGAGTAGGTTCAACACGTTGATCGGATATATACAACAACTCAACAGTTAATGATGTCACAAATATTAATATTCTCCAGCGACATCTGGGAACAATTTTTCCACTCCCTCCAATCTTTCAATGCGTCCGAACCCTTGTTAAGACTTGTGGCTAGCACGATAAAACTTGTAATTTGGCCATAATACACTAAAATAATAAACAGTCTCTTTAGTAATAGTTATAATTACTTTAAAAATGCAATGTAACTGGTACATTTGTCATAACTTACACAGGAATGTCACCCAGAAAATGTACATAATGGATATACGAACACCTCCACAGTCCTCCAGAGAGGCGAGGTGAGGTGCTCTGAGGTGCTCTCAGGGTTCCTCATGCGTTCGCCGATTTCGGCAGCTGGCGGCCCTCTACGCATGGCTGTAGCTCCGAAACTAACCACAGGATTTTCTTGAAAATAACCTCATTGTGATTCCCACACAAAGTTACCCTGACTATTGTCAACGAAACCCTTACCTAACCTAACCTAACGTTTTTCTAACCTAACCTAACCTAACGTTTTTCTAACCTAACCTAACCTAACCTATAGCGGTCTGCCGAAAAGGGCGAACGCCTGGAGATTTGAGGCAGGAGCAGAAAAGAGAAAAGAGGAGAAGAGAAAAAAAGGGAAGAGAAAGAAGGAAAGAAATGGAAAAAGAAAGGAAAGGGAAGGGAAAGGAAGAAAAGAGAAGAGAGGAAAAGTGATAATGTAAATGATAAATTGTTGCTGTCTTCCATGATGGCAACATGATGTACCATGATTCCGTACGTCTTCGAATTACAGTTGGGTAATTTTTTTAAGGTTGTGAGAGCGAGGTCTGTCTGGCTCTCCCAGTGACTGTACGATACATTTTCCTTCGGCTCCGTCTGTAGAAGCGTCTGGCAGCGCTACAATCGTATTTTGTGATGGCAAGCAGGGGCGGAGCTTAAACAAGTATCATTTTACTCCGAAAGGACACTACAAAATACGCCTATTATAGGCCTCTTCCATTTGCGACATTTCAAGAACCAGTTCACGGAACCCAAGAATTCAGACCAAGAATTTTACCTATCTCAGGTATGAGTTGTAGTTGATGTTCACGGATTTCAGGGCATGGTAGTAGTGGTGGGGGTAGTAGTGGTGGCAGTACAGGGGATGGCTGAGGTGGTGATGGTAGAATTACAGTATTACTTGAAAATAAAGTCAGTACCGCTTGATTTTGCCGCCGCCCGCCGTCACTATGCACACCGTTTACACGCACTGGCTGGGGACGAGACTAAAAGCTGCACGGCTGCAGCTCTTGGCGTTCACAAGTGGCGCGGCGGCAGCACAGACATGAATCGTACAGCAAATATGAGAGTAACTTACATTTTGGTCTGGTTTTAATGAAAATTCACTTAGTAACGTATTGAAAATAACCTATAATGACTTTTTATTATGATATATTTGTTAGTAGTGTATCAATTCTGCTGTGTCTCTAAAGACATCATACACCTGGCAGTGAGTGTCTGGGGGTGCTGCAGCTCCGCAGCCCTATGCCACGAGTCGCCACTGCCTACATCCACCTTTCATCCCCATCCATAACACTGTCCAGCCTCCTTTTAAAACTCCCTAATGACTCCGCACTAACTACCTAATAAACTGAGTCCATTCCAATCATTTACCACCCTATTTGTGAACCTGTTCTTCCCTATTTCTTTTTTATATCTACAGTACGCTTTTCCAGCTTTCCTTTTCCCCACACACACACACACACACAGGTACAGTATTCATTCAAAGCAATATACTGTACTCTTCTTCTTCATTTAAATCCTTCTATAATGATGGGCCACTATTATTATTGGCACCATTATGTGTTGTAGTTGTTGTTAGTGTTGTTGTTGCAGGTGATATTGGTGCTCCCAGACTTCCACACAGGTGAGGTTCATGGACTGAGCGACGGGTTTCTATAGTAACAGTGCATTTATAAGCCTTTTATATAGGCCTTTTATAACATTTTACTGCCTGTAGTAACATGTTGTTGCCTTTCTGCCTCAGGCTCTGGGATCTTCGTCTCCACAAAGCTGCCACAAAATGTTACTTTACCACTCCTACACTTTTATGGGAAGCACTTCATTGTTTTTCTGGCTGGGAATCTCAACCAGTGACATATAGTTGTGTGTCTGTTTCTTGTTTTATT
>JACEEZ010020731.1:120156-137656 GCA_016584305.1 Chionoecetes opilio
GTATCGATTATGCGATAATCGTTATATCCGAAGAAGTAGAAGGGGCAGCTGAATTTGAGGGAATGGTCTTCTTGCTTCTATAAGGGTAGGGTAAGGTAGGATAGGGTAAGGTAAGGTAGGATAGGGTAAGGTAGGGTAGGGTAAGGCTTCTTGAAGGTAGGCAGGTAGGCAGGTCACACGTGGAACGAGAGGTAACGCGAGTGAGAGCTACGGCGAGGGAAAACCGCACGGTATAAGCGGTACATACTTTGCTTATGTGGTCGTTTTAAATCTGCCTGAATTATTCTCTCTCTCTCTCTCTCTCTTTCTTGACTTTTTATCATTTAAAGCATAAAACAATATAAACAAACTTGTAGTGGCAAAAATATATAAATAATAATAATCATAATGGGGAAAATTGTTTTATTAATTCTTTCATTACTAATATTACTTTCTGGAGGAAGAGGAGGAGGAAGTGCCAATGAAGAAGAGGAGGAGGAGGAGGAGGAAGAGTAATAATGATAATAATATTGTATTTCTCTTCTAGGTCTGTTCATTGGTGATGCATGTTGAAACTACAGGACATGTCAGCGTTTGTATTTCATGGTCTCAGCCGCCAGATGTCCACAGTGTCGTCTCTCAGAAATGTGGACAAGGTGTTTTAGAGTAATCAGTTACCCATTTTTATTCATATTGTTTATCAGCTGATGCTGTACTTCAAGGAAGTTTGTATTTTCCAATGTATATGACAATATGCATAGTCTAATATTAATACAGGAGAACCTCGTTTAACCGGCATTTAAAACAATGGCAGCCTCAAAACAACGGCACTAATCGACCCAGGCTTTTTTTTTTTTTTTTTTTTTTTTTTTTTTTTCTTCACTGATAAACTCTGGAACTCTCTTCCTGTTTCTGTTTTTCCCACTTTCCTATGACTTACATCTTTTCAAAAGAAGAGTAACAAGACACCTCCCGAACTAAATTGGCTCACCCCACTTTTTTATTTTATTCTCTGACTGTCTTCTTTATAGGGACTGCCAACTAAGCGGGTTTTGTATTACCCATTTTTGTTGTGCCCTTGGCCGGTTCCTTGTGATGGGGGAAAAAAAAAAAAAAAAAAAGGATTTTGGGGGATTCCATAAGAGTAACTCTCAAAACAACGGCAAAATGAGTTACCCGGCATGCGCTCCCCCCCGAGGGTGCCGGATAAACGAGGTTCTCCTGTAACAGAATTTCATCGTTGAATGAAAACTACAAAATTTAGAATGACATTTACCAAATACCAATAGAGAGCCCTGTTACCCATGTTAAGACAGTCAGTTCTTACAGAAATGCCAATGCATGCACCAAGACACTATATTGAGCCAACTCATGAAAGGGAAACACATGTCAGTGTCTGGAACTATTGAAATAATGGCATACATTATGACATGGTGGCATCCTTAAAGTAATCGTCCAGACCCATTTTTTCTTTGCATAATTATGTTGAATGTTCATTCAAAATGCCTAATCCACAAACATTATTCATTTTCACGCCTTATTTCCCTAAAAACATGACTTTTGTAAAAAGCGCGGGAAAAACAACAGCCACATTCCAGCCGTGGCGCGAAACTTGCTGGCGACGTCACAAGAGGTAAGCCTCCCAGCCCCGCCCGACACAGACACACGGAGACTCAGAGAAAAATACAGTACCCTTAGAATCCCGGGTGCTTCTGGTATATTTTTTGTGCGACACAGCACATACTTGCATCCTGCATGGGCACAGCAAGAAAGCTTAGCCCTTCCCGAGAGCTTAGCACCCATTCACAACCCACACGGCGACGATATATGTGTGCAGACCTTTGGAGCATCGGGGAGCGGCTGGTAGTAGCCAGGGTACTGCAGCCCTCTCATCTCGGTGGCCTGCTACTACCCGCCGCTCCCCGCCGCTGCACACATCTGCACACATATATCGTCGCCCCACAGTTTGCAAATGGGTGCTAAGCTCTCGGTAAAGGCACAGCCCCCACACAGGATGCAAGTACATGCCACATCGCAAAATAAATCTATCAGAAACACCCAAAAATCTTCAAGTATTATATATATCTCCTGTGTTGACATCCTTCTGAATCTGCGCGCGGGGAGAGCGCTGCCTTTTGCTACGTCACCGAGCCTGCTGCGCATCGTCTGCAAACCTTGAGGAGTGTTTTGAGACCTCGGGGAATTTGCAGATTTTGTTTACGGATTATTTAAAAACGGCTGACTGGATGCAAAAAGTGACGACGTATTGTTGATATACTCGTTAATGGCTATGATTTGATTGCATTAAATCAGGAATGGTGAAATGGTCTGGACGATTACTTTAAGCAGCAGCCTGTCACGCTGCCAGGCGCACGATTATCATTTTAAGCTGTGAGGGCGCGCCGTCAACAATACGAGTACCATGACTGTGCTTGTGTGTGCTGTGGCAGACTGCAACTCTGATTCAAGAAATGAAGTAGAAAAACATCCATGTATGGCTGAAGTTGAAGGCTGGGTAATATTTCCTTCAGCTAAGAAAGAACCATAACAAAGAAAGCTGGAAAAATAGATGTAGCCCATGGAGGTTATAATAGGAGGCGGCGGCATGCCGCGCATTCCCTGTGTTATCGGGTGCAGCCGCCCGCCCCGCCCCAATGCGGGGAGATTAAGTACATTTCAAATGTATAAGGATCAATACTGTGCATATTAAACAAAGAAAATACTTCACCAAGGGTAAAGTGTCCTTGAAAGTGGTTGCTAACATAACCAGTCAGACAGGATGGCGAGTCACCTCCGCTCGCCTCCTTTCTTAGAACCTTCTTGAAGTAGACGGGACGGGGTGGAGGATGTACCCTAGATAACAGTAAAGTCGCCAGGACAACTTTTTTTTCTGTTTACAGACGTGTGGTGGCGTTAATACTTACATTTCTACATCCATGATTTCAGGAAAGTTAGAAGAGGCTATCTGGAGAGTCTGTCATTAAAGTGTGTCTTCATCTGTGTCATAGTAGGGCTATAAATGAACAAATGACAAAAATATCTACAAAGTGGCTACCAACAAAAAAGTCGCCATCTATAGTCTATTTTTTTTATTATGGTCAAAGTGCACTAAGGAGGCCACGCCCCCTTGTACCTGATTGGCTGAACGCAACGTATACGAAGTTGTGATTGGCTAGCCAAACCAAGAGTAGTGAAGATTTGAACTCCCCGGTGCACCCAGGAGGCCACGCCCCCTTGTTCCTGATTGGTCGAACGAAACCTGTCTGAAGTTGTGAAGGAATGGCACTGAATACATACGATCGTGTTATTTAATGATTAAAGTGTTATCTAAATAAATAAAAAGCATCATAATATTGCTATTTGACAATATAAAAGCTACACTTTATCGCGATTAACTGATAAATAACATGATACCCGTCGAAGTCAACACCGGCAGATAGATTGAAAATATTGCATATGGAATTTACGTTTATTTTCAGTATTTCCTATATTATTCATTCAGGAAAGTGAAACGAAATCTATAAAACAATAAGTTCTACTGTCACATCATGGTAGGGATACATTAATACTGCCTTTACATTGTTTTTTTGAGACTCTTAGCGCAGCGGAAAGGGAGGGTGCACGCTCCACAGAACAGCCGGTGTTTGCCACCTGTGCAGACGGCGCGCGGCGAATCTTTTACTTTTGAATTACCAATAGTTTAGGTATACATCTGTAAACTGATTAATGCTTATTGTTTGTTCAGATTTATTCTTCATGATATATATATATATATTGTTGTTATTGTAGGTACCGAAATAATATATATATATATATATATATATATATATATATAATTATATATATATATAATATATATATATATATATATATATATATATATGTATATATATATAATATATATTATATATATATATATTATATATATATTATATTATAGTATATTATATATGTATATATATATTTATATATATATATATATATATATATATATATATATATATATATATATATATATATATATATAATATATATATATATATATTATATATATTATATTATATATAATAATATATAATATTATTATATTATATATATATATATATTATAATTAAAATTAAAATAAATTTATAATATTATATATATTTATATATAATATATATATATATTAAGTATATATAATATATATTAATTTTGTACCATAACAAAATTTGTCCCATGCTTCCATCACTTCATTCCTGACAAGCCTGTTGCAATTGAGATCTAGAAGAATAAATTTCAAATGATTTGTCTTACAGATTACTGTACATCATAATACAAAGGCTCACAGTCACAGGTCATCAGTATATCATTATTATCAGCATTATTCTAATTCTTCGTCATTACTGGAACTCTCATCTGAATCTAAGTTGATGACAAAACTGTCCAGCAGGTGTTCGAAGGCTGCGTCCTTAGCTCGGTACTCGTCCTCAATTTTCCGGACGTGGAACATCGCATCTTGCCAGTTCTGCTTCGTCACATGCTTGACTGATTCTTGTGTAATAAGCTCAACATTTTTCATTGATTGGTTTTCATTTGAATTACGTTTTTTAATTTCTGTTTTTACCTGAGCCCACACAAGTTCAATTGGGTTGAAAATGCAATGGTAGGGAGGGATTCGTAGCACTTCATGTCCCTGGGTGGCTGCAATTTGATCGATTTCATATGCTTGTTTTTCTTTGTGACGTTTACATCTATCAATAAGTTCAAGTTTAGTGTCGGAAGGATCATGCTCAATGTTATTTATTGTCAACCACTGAATTATTTCTGCCTTCTTAATGCTTAGTGTTGGAACTTTGTTTAATTTTTTTAATGATATGGTGCATTGTCCATGATAATAAGTGATCTGTTTTTAATGTTAGGAAGAAGTTGATTTTCAAACCAATTTTTAAATCGCACATTGTCCATAGAATCATGATAGTCACCTTTAGCACCATTTTTGGATTTGAACATCAGGAATGCTCCAGGTATGAAGCCTTGATGACCCCCCGCATGAACAATTATAAGTCTCCCTCCCTTCCCTGACTTTATTTTTGGCCCAACTGATCCGTCCATGTTTGTCCAGCAGCGCTCCACGCACACGTTTTGATTCACCCCAGGTCTCATCGAGGTACACTTCATGCCTGGGATTCTCACTTTCTCTCTGCCTTTTGAGTTGTCTTAGAAATTTGTTCTTCGCTACGATGATGTCACTTCTCTCCATAAGTATTTTCCTTCCACTTGTTACTTTTCTGAATCTAAAATCCATATTCTTGATGATTTTGTAGAGGGAGCTTCGTGAACCACTGAAGTTAATAGGAGGTTCATTTACCTTTGCCAGTAAGGTATCGAGTGTTGGCAGTTCTCCCCTTTCGTAATATGAAAGCAGCTCTCTCCTTACGCAGTCCTTATCAAAAGCATCAAGTTGGCCTGTAATTGTAGATATTCTTGATCTGGGTCCTGACGAGTGTATTGTTCCATCAAGTGAAGTTTTTTTCTTCAAGTTTTATTCGTCGAATTGTACGCACGGAGACTTGCGTTGCTGCGGACGTGCAAGTTTCAGCATCGGCTACAGTTTTGTTCTTCTGTTCATGAACAAAAAACTGAAAAACATTCATTATGATGTTCCGGGCCTGACTGGGGAGCCTGCTGCTGCGTGTAGGAGAGTGTTGAGCAGTGTTGGAATGTGCAGAGGCTGCAGCATCGTGTGCGTTCACGTTCATGCTGCTCATCCTGCATCAGTTGTCTGCTGCCCTATAAGTAATAACAAAACAATTACGACTGAATAAATCAAATTAATATGCACTGTAACAATAGGCATATATTCAATACACCGAAGCTTGCTCTTTAATGTTTTTTGTCATGATATATTTAAGCGATCTCTATAAAAGAAGAAAGGTATACAAAACAGCAACGTTTATTCACTTCATATAACATTCACCTCATATAATGTGCATATGCGAACTTGTATGTTGCAGTTCTTACAGTTATTACTGTACAATTGAATAGTTTTGACACTTAGCTCAAGAAAAATAGGAGATTACAGCAAAGACACTGTCTAGCAGGTAAGACAGAGTATTGGTAATTCAAAAGTAAAAGATTCGCCGCGCGCCGTCTGCACAGGTGGCAAACACCGGCTGTTCTGTGGAGCGTGCACCCTCCCTTTCCGCTGCGCTAAGAGTCTCAAAAAAACAATGTAAAGGCAGTATTAATGTATCCCTACCATGATGTGACAGTAGAACTTATTGTTTTATAGATTTCGTTTCACTTTCCTGAATGAATAATATAGGAAATACTGAAAATAAACGTAAATTCCATATGCAATATTTTCAATCTATCTGCCGGTGTTGACTTCGACGGGTATCACATGTTATTTATCAGTTAATCGCGATAAAGTGTAGCTTTTATATTGTCAAATAGCAATATTATGATGCTTTTTATTTATTTAGATAACACTTTAATCATTAAATAACACGATCGTATGTATTCAGTGCCATTCCTTCACAACTTCAGACAGGTTTCGTTCGACCAATCAGGAACAAGGGGGCGTGGCCTCCTGGGTGCACCGGGGAGTTCAAATCTTCACTACTCTTGGTTTGGCTAGCCAATCACAACTTCGTATACGTTGCGTTCAGCCAATCAGGTACAAGGGGGCGTGGCCTCCTTAGTGCACTTTGACCATAATAAAAAAAATAGACTATAGTGTTTATGTTCTGAGTGTCCTCCCGCAGCCGTCAGCGGCTGACAAAAAAAACAGTAGTGAAATTTGAAACCGTCTATACTTGCAGCTACAAAGCATAAAACAACGCTGAAACAGGGTAGATTATACAGTCATGATATAAACTACTGTGCATCATCTTCAGTGGCACAGACACAGCAGTAGTAATGCTATACTTCGTAATATATGGCGCCTGGCGACATGATTGCAGGTGGCGACTTTACTGTTCTCTACGGTAAGGGACTCGCAGTTATCGTACTGATCATTTAATTAAAAGATTATATATATATTACCCAACATACAGAAAAAGAAAGAGAAAAATACACTGGTCAAAAGTATATCGAAAAATATTCATGTATTGAGATTTAAAGTTGTACACATTTTTTTCTTCTAACCGGCGAACTCACTAAGGACATCTGGCGGCTGCGACCATGAAATACAAACGCTGATATGTCCTATTATCACCTCTCTCTCTCTCTCATTTTTCCCTCTGTAATCTGTGAAATAAAACATTGAACACAATTATTCATGAAGTGGCTTTATTGATATTCTTAACAACACCTCACAAGTGGCGTTGTATATGCCTGGCAAGCCCCTCACCCACCACCACAAGCACAACCCACACACAGCCACTCCCTCCTCACAGGTGTGTCTGGATATGCCTGGCAACACGACCCTTGCTAGGAAAACACTTGCCGCAAATATCACACTTGTACTTCCTCTCACCAGTGTGGGTGAGCATGTGTGTGTTAAGACTGCCCTTCTGGGTAAATGTTTTCCTGCACTCCTGGCACTCAAAGTTTCTCTCACCAGTGTGGGTGAGGATGTGTGTGTTAAGATGGCTCTTACGGGCAAATGTTTTCCTACACTCCTGACACTCAAAGTTTCTCTCACCAGTGTGGGTGAGGATGTGTGTGTTAAGATGGCTCTTACGGGCAAATGTTTTCCTACACTCCTGACACTCAAAGTTTCTCTCACCAGTGTGGGTGAGCATGTGCCTCCTAAGAGCACCCTTACGAGTGAACACTTTGCCACAGTGGTCACACCTCAGCCCTGTCTTGCGTGTATGGGTGAGGATGTGTAGTAATGCCAGCCTTGCTGGAGCACACTTTGCCACAGTGGTCACAAGTGTAGGTGCTCTCGCCCTCCATTGCAGCAACTACTTCTGCCAGCACCCCTGTGGTTGGAGGCATCAGCTGGTCCTGCAGGAACCCCGGTGGAGGCCCCGGGGATGAACCAAGCGTTCCCTAATACAAGGGAAGCCGGGAGGAGTCCTGGCGTGGGCGCCGACCTGGACTCTTCACCTCAGCACCTGTAACATTGGTGGCCGTCAGCACACAAGCAGGCAAGTGCTTCCTTGAAGGGTGCTTCCTGCTTCCCCCTCCAGCTAACACCCAGCCAGTGTTTGCAGCCAAGGAGTAAGGCCAGCACAGGAGCCTCACGCCACCACTCTACATGGTGGAGGAGTGGAGTGGTGAGTGGCTAGTGACCTTCAATGCAGGCAAGTGTAGCTAAGCCTTGCACATCAGGCACAACCAATAATGGGTAATGGGGCAGATAATGGGGGAGTGAGAGAGAGGGGGCTCTCTCTCTCTCTCAATAAACAGGCAAGGACAGAATATGAAACATGAATATTCTTCTATTCAATTGAAATTTGCTCAGGAATGTGTACATACAGTGCATGAGTAAAAACAAAACTATACAGTAAATACTTTCCATTAAATCAATACATACACATAAAGAAAGAGAGGAGGGGGGGGGGGGGGCAGAGGTCAATCCCTGCCATGGGATACAGACAAGTGACCGCTGCCCTCCAGCCCACCTGTCCATAAGGGCTCATTTGCCACCGACATCACATTTTCACTTTAAAGGAAGGAAGGATGGAAGGAAGGAAGGATGGAAGGAAGGAAGGAAGGAACCATTTCGTACAATGACGAGTGCCAGATTCATCCAAAACACATGAGAACTATGCAGGAAAACGCCACTCTGGTGATATTTTTGTAATGTGTTCATATATAGCCCTGCTATGACACAGATGAAGACACAGACTCTCCAGATAGCCCCTTCTAACTTTCCTGAAATCATGGAGGTAGAAATGTAAGTATTAACGCCACCACACGTCTGTACAGCGATAAAAACGTTGTATACGGCCTCAATATCGGTGGTCGCCCAATAACAAAATTTTATCGGGAATTCAGGTCCTAGAGTAATATAATACCAAAAAAAAAAATGGTTACAGGGAGTTTCGTACACAAGTTGTTTCGTACGCAGGTTTTGTTAGTTGTTTTGTACACTGATTTTGGGGTTTTTTTTCGTACATACCTAGTGTCGTTTCGTAACTCTAGTAGTCAAGTTCAACTCTGAGCTGAGTGTACGAAACGACTATGGTTTCCTATAGACTACGAAACAAATTTTTGGTGTACGAATCTACTAGTGTAGATAACACTAAAGTCGCCAGGACAAGTTTTTTTTTTCTGTTTACAGACATGTGGTGGCGTTAATACTTAAATTTCTACATCCATGATTTCAGGAAAGTTAGAAGGGGCTATCTGGAGAGTCTGTGTAATTTTGTGTCTTCATCTGTGTCATAGTAGGGCTATAAATGAACACATTACAAAAATATCACCCGAGTGGTGACCTACACTAAGATCGCCAGCTAGTGTTTATGTTCTCAGTGTCCTCCCGCCGTTGTCTTCGCCCGAAAAAAAACGAGTAGTGAAATTGTAAACCGTCTATACTTGCAGCTACAAAGCATAAAACAACGCTGAAACAGGGTAGATTATACAGTCATGATATAAACTACTGTGCATCATCTTCAGTGGCACAGACACAGCAGTAGTGAGGCTATCATTCATAATATTTGGCGACACAATTGGGAGTGTGGTTTCTGTTCACCTTAATAGATTCTAAGAAACATTTTCTCTGTGAACTTCCGTCGCAAATCACTACTTATGGAGATATAAGATGTTTTTAATAGGAAGGAGTGTATAGGAGATATGAAAATTAAACTAACCTAACCCCACCTTTAGACTCACTAATCTAACCTAACCTAACCTATTCCCACACTTCAACCTCCTAACTAAAGCCAAATCTGCATTAAAAAAAGTGTCCGCGGCAAGGGAAGAACAGAGGCGATGCAGGTCACAAGAGGAAGAAGAGTGTGGCGGATGTAAACACTTGTCTCTCACCTCCCTATAAACAACATGTCATTATCTCCAAAAGTAATGATTTGCGACGGAAGCTCAGAGAGAATGTTTCCTAGAATCCAATAAGCTAAACAGAAACCACACTCCCAATGGACCCTACCCATAACTACGTCACGGTTTGTTTACATCGGTGCATTGTGGGGATAAGGCGGGGTCGCCGCGGGTGGACCTACGAAGGGAAAACTACGGCGATGGAAGAATCTAGAGTTATTCTGCGCGAAATTGATATTCCAGGTGCTATATTACTGTGCTCTGTTCTCGCTGACAACACTATAGAGAAGACCTGAGGTAATGGCTGATGTGCAGAGGCTTCTAAACCAAGAAAACAGTCATAACAGAGCCTCGTCAAAAGGTAAGCAACTGGTAGGTACGTAATGTGTCCCTACCACTTGCTTACTTCTTAATGAGACTCTGCTGTGACTGTTTTCCTGGTTTAGAAGCCTAAGCACATCAACCATCACCTCAGGTCTTCTCTATGTTGTCAGCGAGCACGGAAATATAGCACCTGAAATATCAATTTCGCCCAAAACAACTCGAATTTTTTTCATCGTCGTAGTCTTCTCTTTGTAGGCTGTACATATTCATGGTTACGATTGTATTAAAATACCTTATTAATCGAGTTCCTTTTGTTGTCTTTCCTCATAATAAGTAGTGGTACATCATGGTTTAAGTGTTACTTGACGAGCCAATGAATACTCTTGAGTCTATACCAACATCACCAACCTTTGCTTTGATTTATCTTATTACTCCATCCATAAACAAGTTGCATAACCACGGTGACATTACCCATCCTTGCCTCATGGTACCTGCATGCTACTGTCGTCTACCAATAATTTTGTCCCTACACAAATCGGGAGAACTCGCCGACAGTAATGGTTAGGTTGGTATCCGGTCATTTCGCCCAAATGCCATTTCGCCACACCATAGAGTCATTTCGCCCACACTATGGAGTCTATAGGAGCTAGGAGGTTAGGTTATATTTGTTTAGTGTGTCGAGAACCCCCAACCCCCCGCTAGGAGATTAGGTTAGATTTGTTTAGGTTAGGTTAGGGTAGGTTAGATTTTTGGGTAGCCCCGTAGGTTAGTTATTGGTTAGGTTAGGTTAGGGTAGGTTAGATTTGGGTAGGTTAGGTTAGATTTGGTTAGGTTAGGTTAGTTAGATTTGGTTAGGTTAGGTTAGATTTGGTTAGGTTAGCATATCGGTGGGTCAAGCCCCTGCTAGGGTAGGTTAATTTTGGTTAGGTTAGGTTTATTTTGGTTAGGCAATTTTCTCTAGATATAAGGAAATTACCCTAGATCTAGGAAATTTTACCCCCCCTACACAACTCTTTAATTACGTGTTTCCGATGCATAATTTGTTCCCCACCCGAAAACCCCGCATTCCCACAGGTCCCCAAACTTGTTTGGGGGAAGTGGGAGAGTTTGGGCAAACACTAGAAATTTACCGTCATTTCGCCCAAGGTTACTGGTGGTTCATTCCATTTCTGCCAGAGGAAGATATAGTTACATGACTCCGTGACATGGATCGTGTGGGTGAATTGACTTTAGAGTGGGCGAATTGACTCTTATATGTGGGCGAATTGACTTACATGTGGACGAAATGTCTTGTGGTCGAAATGACGAAAATTGCCTAACCAAAATAAACCTAACCTAACCAAAATTAACCTACCCTAGCAGGGGGCTTGACCCACCGATATGCTAACCTAACCAAATCTAACCTAAGCTAACCTAACCTAACCAAATCTAACACCTAACCAAATCTAACCTATCCTAACCTAACCAAATCTAATCTAACGTAACCTAACCAAATCTAACCTAAACTACCCAAATCTAACCTACCCTAACCTAACCTAAACAAATATAACCTAACCTCCTAGCTCCTATAGACTCCATAGTGTGGGCGAAATGACCTGTGGGCGAAATGACTATGGTGTGGCGAAATGGCATGTGGGCGAAATGACCGGATACCAACCTAACCATTACTGTCGGCGAGTTCTCCCGATTTGTGTAGGGACAAAAATATCGGTAGACGACAGTAGCATGCAGGTACCATGAGGCAAGGATGGGTAATGTCACCGTGGTTATGCAACTTGTTTATGGATGGAGTAATAAGATAAATCAAAGCAAAGGTTGGTGATGTTGGTATAGACTCAAGAGTATTCATTGGCTCGTCAAGTAACACTTAAACCATGATGTACCACTACTTATTATGAGGAAAGACAACAGAAGGAACTCAATTAATAAGGTATTTTAATACTATCATAACCATGAATATGTACAGCCTACAAAGAGAAGACTACGACGATGAAAAAAATTCCAGTTGTTTTGGGCGAAATTGATATTCCAGGTGCTATATTTCCGTGCTCGCTGACAACATAGAGAAAACCTGAGGTGATGGTTGATGTGCGAAGGCTTCTAAACCAGGAAAACAGTCACAGCAGAGTCTCATTAAGAAGTAAGCAAGTGGTAGGGACACATTACGTACCTACCAGTTGCTTACCTTTTGATGAGGCTCTGTTATGACTCTGTTTTCTTGGTTTAGAAGCCTCTGCACATCAGCCATTACCTCAGGTCTTCTCTATAGTGTTGTCAGCGAGAACAGAGCACAGTAATATAGCACCTGGAATATCAATTTCACGCAAAATAACTCTAAATTCTTCCATCGCCGTAGTTTTCCCTTCGTAGATCCACCCGCGGCGACCCCGCCTTATCCCCACAATGCACCGATGTAAACAAACCGTGACGTAGCTATGTCTGGGGCCCATTAGAGAGATCTGGAACTCGAAATGCCAGGGGTCGCTGGCAGTTTTAACTCACTTTTTTGATAATAAGTTGGTCTACTGGAAAACAAAATATGGGCTTATTCCACTGCACTTAAAACACAAAAGTATAATATTAAGACGATTTTCTTCTATATGTATATTGTATAGAAGCCTGATTCTGTAAAACAGTATATAAACCAATAACAAAGGTTATATTTGAGGAGTCGAGGTAATGTTACTCTAGATATATATAGTCAACACGTATTTTAGAATTTATCTATACCTAGGCCATTCATATTTTCCTGTTATTTTGTGTATCATCAGATAGAAAGCCTGGAAGTGCAATGAGTCGACGCGTGAAAGTCGTAATGTTTTTTTATTCAATCTCCCGCCCAATCTCCCCGCCGCGGCGTGTCGCCTCACAATTATAACCACATTGTTCGCAGGCACCGACGATTTCGAATTCTTTATTCTTCGTTTTTTCCAAGGCATTGCTTATTGTTTTTGACAGCGTTTGCCAGACGCAGCAGTACTGTCTTAGAAAACATGTGAACATCGCCCCAAATTTAACATGCCACAATATACATGTAAAAAAATATTTAAGTTTTGGCTACTCGAGGCGAGTAATTTGCATTAATTGCTATTATAACCGTTCCATTGTAATGCATGTCATCCATACAATTAGTAGAACAACAGTAGAACTATATTTTTTTGTATCAGATGCGGTGCATCAATATTTTTCTCGCGAATGATTTTGAAAAATATTAGTCCGGCGCCAAAACACAGTATACCAACCTTTGAGTTAAAACTGTATAATTTCTAGTGTTTTGCCATACTCCCTTTGAACCCCAAACTAGCATGGGGACTGGCAATGGCGGACATTTGGCCGGGCTACATAATATTCGTCCAACCACATAGTTTATTCAGTTATGGGGTTGTAAAATTCCTGATCTACGAAATTCTTTGGATTTCTTCTCGTCCAGAGATGTGTGAACCTGACGATCCTCACAGAATGATACGCGAAGTGTCGAGAACCCCCCAACCCCCACTAGGAGGTTAGTTTAGATTAGGTTATATTTGGCTAGGTTAGGGTAGGTTATATTTGGGTAGGTAAGGTTAGATTTGGTTAGGTTAGGTTAGGTTAGCTTAGGTTATATTTGGTTAAGTTAAGTTAGATTTGGTTAGGTTAGGTTAGGTTAGCTTAGCTTAGGTTAGGTTAGATTTGGGTAGGTTAGCTTATCGGTGGGTTAAGCCCCCCGCTAGGTTAGTTTAATTTTGGTTAAGAAAATTGCCCTAGATCTTTAGAAATTACCCTAGAACTAGGGAATTACCCTAGAACTAGGGAATTACCCTAGATCTTGAGAAATTACCCTAGATATTGAGGAATTAGCCTAGAACTAGGGAAATTAGCCTAGATCTAGGGTTTAAATAAACTCCAAAATTACATGTTTCCGACGCATTATTTGCTCCCCACCCAAAAACCCCGCATTCCCCCAGGTCCCCAAGCTTGTTTGGGGGAAGGGGGAGAGTATGGGCAAACACTAAGAATTTTTACCGTTTAAACTGCCAGCGACCACTGGCATTTATCGAGTTGCAGTTCATTGGAATTGTGTGTGTGTCTGTGTGTGTGTGTGTGTTTATCTCTGTGTGTGTGTGTGTGTGTTGTGTGTCTGTCTGTGTGTGTGTGTGGGTGTATGTTTGTCTGTGTGTGTGTGTTGTGTGTCGGTCTGTCTCTGTGTGTGTGTGTGTGTGTGTGTCAGTGGGTGTGTGAGTATGGGTGTGTGTGTGTGTTTGTCTGTGTGTGGTATTTGTGTGTGTGTGTGTGTCTGTTGGTGTGTGTGTGTGGTGTGTGAGGAAGGGGAGAGTATGGGCCAAACACTACCGTAGAAATTGACGAAACAACTGTTTACACTGACTCCACCCCCTTCTGGTCCTAGTGTAAATTAATAACATAAAAAAAAACTAACACAAGCAAAAAAATAAGTTAAAAAAGTCAATTCGACATTTTTTTTCCACCCCCATCACCAAATCGATTGCCGGACGTTTCGCCTCATAGGTGTTTGCCCCCGCCCATCGCGGACGTTTCGCCCCATGTACTTTTCACCCCCTCCTAATCACGGACGTTTCGCCCACATTAGCGACGTTTTCGGGGGGAGAGCCCCACACTAGCGACTTTCGCCCATGGACTTTTCGCCCCCTCCTAATCCACGGACGTTTCGCCCCACATTAGCGGACGTTTCTCCCCACACTAGCGACGTTTTCGCCCCCATTCGTGGCGCCTTCGCCCACTCGCGGCGTTTCGCCCACATTCGCGGACGTTTCGCCCCACACTAGCGACTTTTCGCCCCCATTCGTGGACGTTTTCGCCACTCGCGCGTTTCGCCCCCGGAAATTACTATATTGTTTCAAACTTGTTCATCAAATGACGACAAAATCATCATAAATCTGATCGATTAGAGGATCGAAATCCTGATCGCTTGTCGTGCTTGATCAAGGAAAGATGGTTTAAATATGACGAGGATTTACCTGCCAGGGAATGTGGGAATTTGGTGTGGTAGGTAGGAAAAGCTCCTTACGCTGAAGAAAAGTCATGTCATGAAATAGGTGTGTCCTAGAGTGACCCTAACGGCTCTAATTATTTGATCCACACTGTGAAAAGTGATTTGTGCATGAACTTGACGAACCCAACTTTGCCAGTGATTTCTCACTTTTTGAGATGATTGACTTTATAATCCTATACATATACTCC
The DNA here is from genome assembly GCA_016584305.1 of Chionoecetes opilio. Lineage (NCBI taxonomy): Eukaryota > Metazoa > Arthropoda > Malacostraca > Decapoda > Majidae > Chionoecetes > Chionoecetes opilio. Next base: position 135,589 of record JACEEZ010020731.1, read on the forward strand.
CCAAATATATATGCAAACGAGATCGTGATATTATATCTGCGAATTTCCCCCCGCCCATCGCGCCGTTTCGCCCCCATTTGCGGACGTTTCGCCCCATTTTCGGACGTTCGCCCCACTCGCGGACGTTTCGCCCCCCCGGAAATTACTATAGTTTCAAAACTGTTCATCAAATACTACAAAAATCATCAGAAATATGATCGATTGTTTACCACAAAATGATGACGAAATGCTGTTTACGCGGTCTTAAAGGGACAGTGTACTTCAGAATTCCGTACTATATCAAACAGGATTTGGAGTAATAGTCGATTTTCTACGATAATTTCCATATTTTCTTCTTACATCTCTCCAAATTTTGACACCACTTAGTTTCTAACCAATACATAACTACACGTCAAATTTCATAAAAATCAAATGAGAAATAAAAAAAGTTCCTTCAGAAACCTTTCAGAAAAAAGGAAGTTCCTTTTATTTCTTAACCGATGTTTATGAAATTTGACATGTAGTTAGAAAAAGCCCTCTATGAGTGGCAGTCCATTCATATTCCGGCCGCTCTAGTACGGAATTCAGTACACTGTCCCTTTAAGACCGATCGATAACAGCATTTCGTCATCATTTTGTGCGTAAACATGGATCAATACAGGGATCCGTCTTTCTGAGATTTGTATCATTTGATGACAGTTTGGGGGGGGGGGGGGGAAACGTATAGTAAATTCGTGGGGCGAAACGTCCCGGTGGGGCGAACCGTCACGAATGGGGGCGAACGTCCCCCCGCTAATGTGGGCGAGACTCCGCGATTAGGGGGCGAACGTCACCATTGGGCGAAACATCCGGTTACCCCAAAATCCCACAAAAAAGCCGATAATTCCCACAGACACCCATCAAAACACCCTGAAATATGGAGCTACAAACGTCTTTACATAACCCTTAATAGACCCTTAATTAAAGGTGACACAAGGTTAACTACGCCCTATAAAGGTGTGGGAGTGTATGATAGTACTCACTCGTTAGGTATTGTGGTGTCTTCGATGATAACTACGTCGTCATCGTCCGAATTGAAACTATTGTCCACGTCCATTTGTCGTAGGTCGGCCATCTTGGTGGCTGTGGGAAGGCGCGAGCACGAGTTGCGACTTTCTCTCTCTGTCTGTCTGTCTATTTCTCATTTTCTTTCTGTCTGTCTGTCTATTTCTCATTTTCTTTCTGTCTGTCTGTCTCTCTCTCTGTCTCGATCTGTCTGTCTGTCTATTTCTTTCTGTCTGTCTCTCTCTCTGTCTGTCTGTCTGTCTCTCTCCCTGTCTATATATCACTATCAATTATATTTCTAAGCTGACTAGTGACTGTTGTTGTATTTTCATCACATTAGGCGTATTTTGTACATGCCCTTGCAAGTAAAATTTTATTTATTTAAGCTCCGCCCACTTATTTTTTACTCTTTTGCGTGTTTGAGTTTCCGAAATAAAATCCATATCTATATCAAGTGACATGACAAAGTCACAGAGAGAAAAAGCTTACCAGCTTAGAATGGAATTGAAAGACAAGCGAGACCAAGGAGACTTTACTTGGTAGTGTTACGCTGGTGTCCGTAACTTCCCTTTCTGACTGACCAATGTTGTGCACCGCCCTCATAACCTCACACCACAAGACTTAATTACCTGGGGCGGCATTTTGGAACACTACTAAGACCATCTTAGGGGACTAAGACCATCTTAGCGCTAGGTGGACATTTTCGGAAGCAAAGTTCGCTCCGCCTAAGACAGTGCAGCGAGTGTAAACTAAGGCAGGGTTGGGGTCGTCTTAGCCCGCAATTTTCTCCGTCACCATAACAACAATGGTTATATTATTGGTTATAAGGCGTATTTTGTAGTGTCCTTCTGGAGTAAAATTATACTTATTTAAGCTCCGCCCCTGCTTGCCATCACAAAATACGATTGTAGCGCTGCCAAAGCGCTTTCTTGATGTTGCCGAGAGTAAAAGTGTCGTACACTTCATTACCTCTTACAGAGGCTCAAGGAATATCGTTAAGGTTGACATTATTGAAGGCACAGCAAAGAGTAGTAGCGTGATTGTC
>JACEEZ010020731.1:142656-160797 GCA_016584305.1 Chionoecetes opilio
TGTCTGTCTGCTCTCTCTCTGTGTCTGTCTGTCTCTTCGTGTCTGTCTGTTTCTCTCTGTGTCTGTCTGTTTCTGCTCTGCTCTGTCTGTTTTTAAAAAAAAAAAAAAAAAAAAAAAAAAAAAACCCCAAAAAACCCCCCCCAAAAAACCCCCAAAAAAAAAAAAAAAATTTTTTTTCCCCCCCAAAAAAAAAAAAAAAAAACCCAAAAAGGGCCGGGCCCCCCGGAAAATTTTGGGGGGTTTTTTTTTAAAATTTTTTAAAAAAAAAAAGGGGAAAAAAACCAAAAAAAAAATTTTTTTTTTTTTCCCCCCCTTTTTTTGGGGGGGGGAAAAAAAAAAAATTTTTTTTTCTTTTCCCCCTTTTTTTTTTTGGGGTTTCCTTTTTTTTTTTTTTTTTTTTTTTCCTCTTTGTTTCCCTTTTTTTCCTCCCTTGAAAAAAATTTTTTTTCCCCGGGGGTTTTTTTCCCCCCCGGGGTTTTTTTTTTTTTTTTTTTTTTTTTTTTTTTTTCCCCCCCTTGCCCCTTTTTTTTGGGTTTTTTTTTTTTCCCCCCCCCTTTTTTTTTCCGTTTTTTCCCCCTTTTTTTCTTTTTCTTTTTTTTTTTTTTTTTTTCTTTTTTTTTTTTTTTTTGGGGCCCCCCCCTTTTTTGGGGGGGGGGTTTTTTTTTTTTTGGTTTTGGTTTTCTCTTTTTTCCCCCCCCCCCTTTTTTTTTAAATTTTTTTTTTTTTAAAAAAAGGGGTTTTGTTTTTAAAATTTTAAAATTAAAAAAAATTTTTTTTTTTTTGGTTAAAAAAAAAAAAAAATTTTTTTTTTTGGGGGGGAAAAAAAAAAAAAGGGAAAAAAAAAAAAAAAAAAAAAACCCCCCCCCAAATTTAAAAAATTAAAAAGGGGGGAAAAAAAAAAAAAAAAAAAAATTTTTTGGGAAAAAAAAAAAAGGGGGGGGCCCCCCCAATTTTTTTAAAAGGGTTTGGAAAAAGGGGGGGGGGGGGGGGCCCCTTTTTGGTTTTTTTTTGGGGGGGGTTTTTTTTTGGGGGGGGGTTTTTCTTTTTTAAATTTTTTTTTCCCCTTTTTTCCCCCCCTTTAAAAAACCCCCCAAAAAAAAATTTTTTTAAAAACCCCTGCCCCCCAAAAAAAATTTTTTCCCCCCCCCCCGGATTGTTTTCCAGGGGGCCCCCCCCCAAAAATTTAAAAAAAGGGGGAAAAAAATTTTTTTTTTTAAAAAAAAAACCCCCAAAAAACCCCCCCCGGGGGCCCCCAAAAAAATTTAAAACCCCCTTTTTTAAAAAACCGGGGGTTTTTTTTTTGGGGGAAATTTTTTTTTTTGGGCCTTTTTCCTTTTTTTTTTTTTAAATAAAAAAATTTAAAGGTTTTTTCCTTTTTTTTTTTTCCCCTTTTTTTTAAAAAAAAAAAAAAAGGGGGGGTTTTTAAAAGGCCTTTTAAAACCCAAAAAAAGGGGAAAAAAAAAACAAAAAAAAATTTTTAAAAAAATTTTTTTAAAATTTTTTCCCCCCCCTTTTTTTTTTTTTCCCCCTTGAAAATTTTTGGGAATTTTTTAAAAAAAAGGGGGGCCCCGGGGAAAAATTTTTTTTTTTTCCTGGTTTTTTTTTTTTCCCCCAAAAATTAAAATTTTTAAATTTTTTTTTTCCCCCCCAAAAAAAAGGGGGGGCCCCAAAAAACCGGGAAAAAAAAATTTGGGGAAAAATTTTCCCAAATTTTTTGGGCCCCCCCCGGGGTTTGAAGGGTTTTCCCCAAATTTTTAAAAAAAAATTTTTTAAAAAATTTTTTGGGGGGGTTTTTTTTTTTTTTAAAAAAATAAAAAGGGGGGGAAAAAAGGAAAAAAAAAAAAAAAAAAAAAAAAATTAAAAAAAAAAGGAAAAAAAAAAAAAAAAAAATTTTAAAAAAAAAAAAAGGGGGAAAAAAAAAAAAAAAAAAGGGGGGAAAAAAATTTTTTTTTTAAATTTTTAAAAATTTTAAAAAAATAATTTTTAAAAAAAAAAAAAATTTTTTTTATAATCTTTTTTTTTTCCCCAAAAAAAAAAAAAAATTTTTGGGGGGGGGAAAAAAAGGGAAAATGGGGGTTTTAAAAAAAAAAAGGGGGGGGCCCCCAAAAAAAAAAGGGGGGAAAAAATTTTTCCTTTTTTTGGGGAAAAAAAAAAAAAAAAAAAAATTTAAAAAAAAAAAATTTTTTCCCCCCCCCGGCCCCCCGCCCCCCCGCCCACAAACCCCCCCACCCCCCAAAAAAAACCCCCCCCCCCCCCCCAAAAAAACCCCCCCCCCCCGGGGGCCCCCCCCCCAAAAAAGGGCCCCCCCCCCAAAAAAAACCCCCCAAAAAAACCCCCCCCCCGGGGGGGGGGGGTTTTTTTTAATAAATAAAAGTCATTCCCCCCCAAAAAACCCAAAAAAAAAAAATTTTAAAAAAAATTTTAAAAAAAAAACCAAAAGGTTAGTAAAAAAAAAAAAATTTTTTTAAAAAGGGAAAACCTTTTTTTTAAAAGGAAAAAAAAAGGGGGGTTTTTTTTTTTGGGGGGAAAAAAAGGGGGGGGGGGGGGGGGGGGGGGGGGGGGTTTTTTTTTTTTTTTCCAAAAATTTTTTTTGGGGGGGGTTTTTTTTTTGGGGGGGGTGTGTGGTGTGGGGTTTTGGGGGGGGGCCCTTTTTTGGGGGGGGTGTGGGGTTTTTTTAAAAAACCCCCCCAAAAAGGGTTTTTTTTTTTTTAAAAATTTTTTTTCCTTTTTTTTTAAAACCCATCCCCCCAAAAAAAAAAAAAAAAAAAGGGGCCGGGGGGGCCCCTTTTTTTTTTTAAAAAAAACCCCCTTTTCCCCCACCAAACATTTCCCCCCCTTTTAAAACTCCCAAACCCCCCAAAACCCAAGAAACCCATTTTTTTAAAAAATTTTTAACCTTTTTTTTTTTTTTCCCCCCCAAAACAGTACGCTTTTTTTCCCCCCCCCCCCCCCACCCCCCCAAAAAAAAGGTTTTCCCTTAAAGAAAAAGGAAATTTTTTTTTAAACCTTTTTTTGGGGGGGCCCTTTATTATTGGCACCATTATGTGGGTTTTAGTTGTTGTTAGGGTTTTTTGTTGCAGGGGATATTTGGGGCTCCCCGAAATTTTCCCCACAGGTGAGGTTTTATGGGCTGGCGAGGGGGTTTTTTATAACAGTGCATTTATAAGCCTTTTTTATTAGGCCCTTTTTTAACATTTTACTGCCCCTTTTGTAAAAATGTTTTTGCCTTTTTTTGCCTCAGGGTCTGGTCTTCGGCCCACAAAGCTGGGCCCAAAAAGTTACTTTTCCACTCCACCCCTTTATGGGGAAACACTTCATTTTTTTTCCCCGGGTGGGAACTCAACCCTGACATATAGTTGGGGGGTCTGTGTTTTATTATTTACTTTTTTCAGCTTAATGTTACTACCCAGGGGCTCTTTTTCCCTGCAAAAACAGTAAACCCCCGATAACGGGGCAAATTTGGGGGAAAGGGTGATCCGGGGATAGCCAAACCAGGAGCTTCCCCGAGAGGGGTCCCCGGCCGCGCCATTTTTATTTCATGGGCGGCAGCCCATCCCAGCGGACGGGGGGGGCGCCCTGTCAAAATATAAATTTGTGGTTTTTTTTTTCATCCCAAAGGGAAATGGCCAAGGGCCCCAAAAAAAAATGGGGAACATAAAGCCCCCCTTAGTTTCCAGTCCCCATAAAAAAGACAGTAAGAGAAAAAAATAAAAATAGAGGGGTAGGCCAATTTAGTTCGGGAGGTGTCTTGTTATTCTTCTTTTGAAAAGATTTAAGTCATAGGAAAGTGAAAAAATAGAAACAGGAAGAGAGTTCCAGAGTTTACCAGTGATAGGGATGAAAGAGTAAAGATACTGATTTACTCTTGCATCAGGAAGATGGACAGAATAGGGATGAGAATGAGTAGAAAGTCTTGTGCAGCGAGGCCGCGGGAGGGGGGGAGGCATGCAGTTAGCAAGTTCAGAAGAGCAGTGAGCATGAAAATAACGGTAGAAGAGAGCAAGAGAAGCAACATTGCGGCGTTGATTTAAAGATTGAAGACAGTCAGTCAGAGGAGAGGAGTTGATGAGACGAAAAGCTTTTGACTCAACCCTGTTTAGGAGAGCTGTATGAGTGGATCCTCCCCAAACATGTGAGACATACTCCATACATGGGCGGATAAGGCCCCTGTACAGAGCAAGCAATTGGGAGGGAGAAAAAAAAGGACGCAGACGCCACAGGACACCTAACTTCTTAGAAACTGTTTTAGCAAGAGATGAGATGTGCGATTTCCAGTTCAGATTTTTAGTAAAGGATAGTCCTAGAATGTTCATTGTAGAAGAAGGAGACAGTTGAGTGTCATTGAAGAAGAGGGGATAGTTATCTGGTAAGTTTTGTCGAGTAGATAGGTGAAGAAATTGGGTTTTTGAGGCATTAAACAAAACAAGGTTTGCTTTGCCCCAATCAGAAATTATAGAAAGATCAGAAGTTAGGCGCTCGGTGGCATCTCTCCGTGAATCACTTAGTTCCTGTTGAGTTGGACGTCTAATAAACGACGTTGAAAAATGGAGGGTAGAATCATCAGCGTAGGAGTGGATAGGGCTTTGAGTTAGACATAGAAGATCATTAATGAATAATAGAAAGAGAGTGGGTGATAGGACAGAACCCTGGGGAACACCACTATTGATAGATTTAGGAGAAGAACAATGTCCGTCTACAGTAGCTGCAATAGAACGGTTTGAAAGGAAACTTAAAATGAAGGTACAGAGAGAAGGATAGAAACCGAATGAGGGTAGTTTGGAAATGAAAGATTTGTACCAGACTCTTATTAAAAGCTTTTGATATGTCAAGGGCAACAGCAAAAGTTTCACCGAAACCCCTAAAGGAGGATGACCAAGATTCAGTTAGGAAAGCTAGAAGATCGCCAGTAGATCGCCCTTTACGGAAACCATACTGACGATCAGATAGAAGATTGTGAGCAGATAGATGCTTAAGAATCTTCTTATTAAGTATAGATTCAAAAACTTTAGAAAGGCAGGAAGTCAGCTATAGGACGGTAGTTTGAAGGATTAGAACGGTCACCCTTCTTAGGAACAGGTTGGATGTGAGCAAACTTCCAGCAAGAAGGAAAGGTGGAAGTAGATAGACAAAGACGGAAAAGTTTGACCAGGCAAGGTGCAAGCACAGAAGCCTAGTTTTTGAGAACAATAGGAGGGACCCCGTCAGGACCGTAAGCCTTCCGAGGATCTAGGCCAGAAAGGGCAAAGAAAACATCATTGCAAAGGATCTTAATGACAGGCATAATATAGTCAGAGGGTGGAGGAGAAGGAGGAACAAGCCCTTCATCAACCAGAGTGGAATTTTTAGCAAAGGTTTGAGCGAAGAGTTCAGCTTTAGAAGTAGATGAGACAGCTGTGGAGCCATCTGGGTGAAGCATAGGAATGAAGAAGAAAAATTGTTAGAGATGTTATTAGCTAGATGCCAGAAGTCACGAGAGCAATTTGATTCAGAAAAATTTTGACATTTTCTATGAAGAAGGAGTTTTTGGTAATTGAAGTAGAANCCCCCCCAAAAAACCCCCCCCCCTTGAACCCCACCTGTTTTTCCACCATTAAAAACCACATAACATGACCTTTCTATCAAGCACTAAACCTACCCCCACAAACTGTAGTAGTTCCTAGTTTAAAAGCTTTCAACTTCCTCACAATTCCATGCAGTTTTTCTATACTGCATGGTAATCACTTCATTTCCGGCCAGCTTCGGCTGGGGGGATGGGTGGGTGGGGAGGAGCCTTCTACTTCCTATCCTTTCTCTCTGATCACTAGTTAGTGTAGTGTATTTAAAAGCAAACAGCCTTGTAAGGACCTATCGGTCTGTTGCTGTTTGTGTTTCCTTTGTAATCCTTTGTAATTACTGGAAGGAGTGTACCAAAAGCAGCCAAACAGAATAGACGAAACGTGGAACCTAAATGAAACGACAAAACTACGTAACTAGTTTTTACCAAACAGACACGGTTACATTTACAGCTGCTCATAAATGAACGACAAATAAAGTCTCCAAAACACACCTTCTAGAACATTATGATACAATATTAGCCCACCACTGCAAATGATCACTAACATGGAACAACCAAACTTTCAAGAAAATGAGATACAACATGCTCTCAAGGCAATAAAAAAAAACAAAGCTACAGGACCAGATGCTATGAGAGGAGAATTTTTTAAAACCTGGCAGACAGAAAATCTTTACGAACACCATCAAAACATGTTTTTGACAACATATTAACAAGTGGAACTGTACCTCAAAAATGGAAATTATCAAAAACTATAATGATAGAAAAAAAAGAACAAACCTACAGTAAGTGATCTACGACCCATCCCCCTGCTAAACTCTTCCTACAAATTGTTTATGGCCTTTACTGAGAAGAAAATAGACAATCACATGCACAAAAATCAACAAGATAATGAACTAAAAGCTGGATTTACCAGAAAAGACGAATCGAAGACAACCTGTTTCTTTTAAACTACTGCATCCGAACAGTCTTTCAAGATGAAGAGACCATTAATAACCATCGTTATAGATTTCAAAAGCCTTGACAGTGTAAAAAGAAAGCCCCTAATAAAATGCCTAAAAAAGTTAGGATACATCCACACATAATGACATCATAAGTGACATATACCTAAATAAACAAGACCATCCTGTATCTAAACAATGAGATCGTAACAAACATGGATGTCACCAGCGGAATAAGGAAAGGGTTTTGCAATGGTTCAACATAAACTGTTCTTAATGATAACATATATCACCCATCCTACACCTAAACCCAAAACAAATATTGGATTCAAAGATGAGATATGCTTTATCCCTGCCTTGTTTTATGCAGATGATGGCCTTATTTTAGCACAAAGTGAATCAGATGCCCTAAACATGACATTGACACTCATCGAAGCAGCAAGAGCAAGTGGCCTGGAGATGAATAAAGACAAAAACCATATAATGATTTACAACCATGAAACAGCTCTTGATAATCTCTGTGATATCAAAATAACAAAGGAAATAAAATACTTGGGGATAAATATCACAAACAAAAGAAGATGCTTTGATCAATTCAAGAAAGAAACCATAAAGGAAGCCCATAGGTTGAGCAATGTAACAGCAGCAGTAGTGGCAAAAAGCACCAACAGGTGTTCATTGCACTCATTGCCTCATTGGGAAAACATACTGGAAACAAGTGGTTACCCAAGCTTCTCTACTGTCAAGGCCATCATACCATACAACAGTAACAACCTAGAAAAACTCCAAACAACAGAGAACAAAGCTTTCAGAACAATACTACGAGCCCCCAAATACACACCAAACAGTTTCCTTAAAGGAGAAATTGGATCATCTTTGATGAAAACCAGAGATGCAAAAGCTAAACTCTCATACATAAGATACATTATGGCCCACTCCACAAATGATCTACTGAAACGATGCTTGCTACAAAGACTAGAAAATGGGAAAGATTACTGGACCAAAACAGTCAACAGTTATTTAAAAGAGCTTAATACCAACATATACCAACTAGTATGAAAACACAAGAAATAACTGACAAATTAAAAGAACATGATACCAAGAAATGGAAAGCAGAACTACTTGAAAAAGAGACACTTAGACTTTACAGAACATACAAAACACACATAAAAGAAAGACTTTTATGATAATGATGAATCCACTACAATTTTGATAAGATGCAGAAGCAACACACTGAAACTAAACTACAGGAACAGACACACCAACGGGAACACAGCATGCACGACATGTAACACTGGACAGGATGAAATTTTAGAACGCTTCCTGTTACACTGCGAGGAATATAAAGACATCAGGGAAAACTTAAACTTTCTACAAGACAACACACTGACAAATGATGTAAAACTTGCAACATTTTTACTCCTAGCAGATGAACAGGATGCAGATGTGAAGAAAAAAAACTTTGTTACTGATGTGGAAAACAAGGAAACAGCAAGAACATTGATTAGCAAGAAAACCAAGACATTTCAAAATATCATTTACAGGTATAAGCACAAAACATGATCAAGCAACAAACACCACAACACTTCAAGAATCAGAATAAAATCACCGATACCAAGGTGTTACCCCCACACTTCATCTTCATGAGCAGACGGTTTGCATATTTCTCCATTTTTATCCTATTTTCTTTAATATCTCACCTTTTTACAGAATCTCGCTGTATTCAACGTATTCTTTTATTTAAGAAAATAATGTTGGCTATTCATACAATGAGTTTACGTTTTCTTTTTATGATTACTGCATTTTTTTAGGGGGGTCTATGTTTGATCATAAAAATATAACACAAGAAAATAAGGAAGCTACAAGAGGCCGCAAGACCTACACGAGGTAGTTCCTGTTACTTAAACACTACCTACATCCACCTTTCATCCCCATCCATGAAATTATCCAGCCTCCTTTTAAAGCTCCCTAATGACTCCGCACTAACTACCTGTCTACTGAGTCCATTCCAATCATTTACCACCCTATTTGTGAACCATTTTCCCTATTTCCTTTTTACATCTACGCTTTTCCAACTTGAATCCGTTACTTCTTGCTCTACCCTGATTACTAGCTATAAGAATTTTATCCTGAGTAAAATCACTTCTAACCCCTAAAATGTTGATATATAAATGACTTAAATACCTTCAGCTTTCTTACCCTTCATCACTGTTGTAGTATTCCTTTTGGCCAGACACTTAATTGCTTTGGCTATGTCGTAGGTGAAGGCTGGGAGGCAGTGGCGTAGCTAAGGTGGGTGGGGGGGGGGGGGGGGCTGTTTGAAATCGCCCCCCGGGCCCCCAAGAGAGAGAGGGGCCCCAAAATGCATCACTCAATCAAACAAAACTCCTGTGATCCTCTACAAACTTGCTTAAATTCCTTGGGGTTTGTGTTTAATTTAATCTGTATCTTTTGAGTACCATCATAGGCTTTTTAATTCGGATTAAAAAGAATTTATGGGCATTGCAAGAAGTCTCAGAAAGTGTCAAAATGCACCAAAATATGTTCATTTTCCAAAAATTTCCCAAAACCACCCAGCTGGTTGGGCTCGCTTCGCTCGCCTCCCCCCCCCCCCCAAACACCTGCAAACTTTAGAGGGGGCCCCTCCAGGAACTAAGCCCCCCGGCCCCCAAATGTCTAGCTACGCCCCTGCTGGGAGGCGTGGGCTGTTAATATCCATCGTGTCGTAGCTACACTCGAGGTCACCAATTGTAGTACACTCATCCCTCGTATAACGCAGGTTCGATTAACGCAATTTCAGAGTTACGCACAAAACTTTTGTATACCAAAAATCGATTAACATATAAAAAATTCGAAGTTACGCACAAATTTACGACAATAAATATGCAAAAAAAGATAAAAAGAAGAAAATGTACAACAACCCACAAATAAAATATATTTATGAATATACTACCCTGTAAAAGAACCAACGAACAAGCAGCACAGCTCAGCTTCCCCCCCGTATGGTTTGTTTACGTTTTGCGCGGTACAGATAAACAGTGGATTTCCAGTGCTTCTGTTATATCGTCCATTATCGAGTGAAACGACTGCATAATGTCTACTAAGCGTGTTGCTAGTGGTAGTGCTAGTGCTCCTAAGCCTAAAAAGTGTAGAAAATCTATAAATTTAGAAACTAAATTAGAAGTGTTGAAGAAAAGTGATGAAGGGATGCGATTGAAAGACATCGCGAATTTGTTCAACCTTGCTCCGTCGACTGTGGTGACAATTAAGAAGGACAAGGACAAAATTAAATCAAGTGCGAAGAATGCTACTCCGTTTGACAGCGAAGTTAGCTACAAGGCATCGTCCACCTATCATGGAAGAGATGGAAAGACTGTTGGCATTATGGGTGGACGACATGTGCAGCCGGGATGACTCGCCAATGACGAACATCTTGATGCAGGAAAAAGCTCGCTCACTTTATGATGATTTATTGGCTAAGGATGAGGCAAGTACTGGACCTAGTGGAGCTGCTGCTCCTCCACCATTCAATGCAAGCAAGGGCTGGTTGGAAAGGTTCAAGAACAGGAATCATCTGCACTCGGTAACACAGTCTGGGGAGGCAGCGTCGGCTGACAAAGAAGCTGCTCAGGCTTATCTGCCAGTGCTCAAGAAATGATCAAGGACGGGGGGTACACAGCAGACCAAGTGTTCAACTTTGATGAAACTGGACTCTACTGGAAGAGAATGCCAAAGAGGACAGTGATATCCAGGGAGGAGAAGAAAGCACCAGGTCATAAAGCCTCCAAGGATAGAGTGTCACTGCTGGTTGGTGGCAATGCAGAGGGTGATTTCAAGCTAAAGACGCTCCTCATTGGCTATTCAAAAAACCCTCGGGCCTTAAAGGGTCATGCTAAGGAATGTCTGCCAGTCATTTACCGCTCTAGCAAAAAAAGCGTGGACCAACCAATACATATTCCAGGATTGGTTCACCAATTATTTTTGCCCTGCTGTGGAGCGCTACTGTAGGGGAAGAATATTGCTCACAATGCACTGCTGCTCCTTGACAACGCCCCCACCCACCTAACAACCTTTCTGACTTGTCTGAACACATTCGAGTGGAATTTTTACCAAAAAACACCACATCACTAATCCAACCAATGGACCAAGGGGCAATTGCCACCTTTAAAGCTTATTATCTCCGTCGTACCTTCAGAAAAATGATTAATGCTGTGGACGCTGACGAAAATCTCTCCATTCGTCAATTTTGGAAGGAATTCAACATCAAGAATGCTATTGACAACATTGCTGAATCCTGGGATGAGGTCACACCATCCAATATGAATGCTGTTTGGAAGAAATTGTGGCCAGAATGTGTCCACAACTTTAAAGGTTTTCCTGAACCAACTCCTGTCGTGCGAGAAATTGTTACCTTGCACATACAGCTGGTATGGACGAAGTGGGAGAAGAAGATATTGTTGAGCTGTTGGCATCTCATGATGAGGAACTCAGCAACGAAGACTTAATGGCCATCGAACAAGTCAGAGCACTAGAGGAGGAAACTGCAGAGGAAGATGACCCAGAGCCGCAGCTTCACTTAACTAGGAAGATCTTAGCTGATGTTATCTCCAAATTTGAAAGTGGCATTCATGACATTGTGAATAACGATCCCAACCGTGAACGCAGTCTCAAATTTGAAAACACAGTCAGAAGTGCTCTCACTGCCTACAAGATGCTTCATCAAGAAAAAGTCCACCAAGCACAACAGACAACTATAACATCATTCTTCACTAAACCTGCTGCAACATCACCAGCCAGCTCTACTTCTACGTCTTCCGACGATGATGCCCCCACCTCACCCCAGTAACTCTGCCGACACCCCCCAGCCACCATCTTTGTCACCTCAAGCCTCAAGTATTCTTCTATATAGTGAGTACAACTTCTATATATCATTTAACTTTAATATTAATTATATTTCATATGTCTATGCTCACAAATTAATGTATGACTGCATTTTAAGTGAGGGTTAGGTTGTGATTTTTTTTCGTAAGAACGTATCTCGACTTATATAATGGGAGTCAATGGGAAAATGGAATTAGTTTAACGCATTTTCACTTAACGCACGATTTCCCAAGAACGTAACTCATGCGTTAAATGAGGGAGGCGTGTATTCCTTTTGGCCAGACACGGGTTTAACCATACACTAAGTTCGCACACACGTTTATTAAAGGGGAAATAACACGAGTTACAGCGGAGGAAGGCCACGAGAATCACAGAGCAGTAGCGTGTGTGTGCTCTCTGTGATGGCCGAGAAGTTACTGACCGGATCCCGCTCGCCAAGGGCAGGAGCTGTGGGGAATATGGGTCACCACAGTCAGGTCAGCCACACCTGGCGTGGCGTGACCTTTAGGGTAATTAAGCAGCTGGCGTTAAGCCCAACATTGGGGTCACTACATTGGGGTACTCCCCTTCTCACACACACAAAATAATAATAATAATAATCTATCAGAAAAATGTTTCGTCCAAAAAAGAGGGTGGACTCTCTTCTGAATCTTTATCATTGTTTACAATAATGAGACCAAGTCATAAAACACACACAAATATTTGCACAAAATGCCCGTAGGGAAAAGTAGGAAAAATAAACAAATAAATAGGTATTATTTCACTCAAGGAACAAATTCCCTAGACAATTTGGAGCATGGTTTATGTTTACCTTATTGTATTCTGAGAAACTTTCTCTCATTTAGTTTGTGTCTCAAAACAATACTTTCGGGGATATGGAAGATCATTTTAGGCGGGGGAATACGTCCCCTGAGTTAATGCATTAAATGCAATCCATGTTTGATTACATTATAATGTATGCAGGTTCCAGACCTGCAAGCTTTGGTTCAAGATGCATTTATATTTCATTAGAACACCTGTATATGGGCACACTGGAGTTTTCTTATGTCTATAGAAACCAGCAGTGTGCTGAAGGTTGCCATGAAGGGTGGACGTGGTCTTTCTGCCTCCTGCACCCCAGTCAGGAGGTTAAAGGTGAGGTTAGCTTAACAACACTTTGGGATGGATTAGTATGTTTAGGTAAGATTACATGAAGTATATCTGTGAATTTTGTCTCCCCACCCAAAACCCCGCATTGCCACCAGGTCCCCAAGATCGTAGGGGGGGAGAAGCAAACAGAAGAATTTCCGGACAGTTTGCAGAAAGAGGTTCTCAAAACGTATGCCATTTTTGGACCTACCGTTCAATGTTTCACTTTTTTCCTGATCACTTTTCTTCTATAAGGTTTTTGGGAGCAGGGCTTAATAACAGAGTTACGGGTACGCTGCAAGATAACAGCAGCGGTGGGAGGGGAAGGCCGGAATATGGCGTGTGGGTCTGTGGGACCCACTCACACCCACACTGACCCCTGGTGGCTAGTGTGGAAATCTTTCCAACACTGACCAATGACAAGACCATATCCAGACGGTAGGCGGTAGGGGAGGCGGTAGCGGAGTGGTTAGCGTCTCTGACTGGCGTTCTCGGTGACCCGAGTTCGATCCCCGAAGAAACCCAAAACCTTTCTGCACCGTCGAGTGGCCTAAGAACACCCACATGACCTGCCCATTAACTCTATCTTCGACTGCGAGTGCATCGGAGGACACAGGGGGGCGGCATGAGCCTCTAATCACAGGCGTCACTATAAGAATCCTGCCTGCGCCACCACGGGCGAGGACCAACCATCAGAGCCCTCAAGTGAACCTCCAGAGCCTACCATCCGAGCCCTGGGTCACCACTGCCTACAGGCGCTATAGGCACAAATGTATAATAAAAATAAAATAAAAAAAAAGACATCAGCCAGTCATGTTTCAGTATTTCATATCGCCCTCCTTCCTACTAAGGCAGAGAAGGGAATCACAGTTGCTAAGGTGGTCCTGTGAGACACTGGTGTGCTCCCCTGGCAGGCAATCCAACGCTTTTATGAGCATGAAAAAGCCTCGATGGACTTTTCTCATGTAAATCATATTTTCTTTAAAAAAAAACTTCTTTATTAAATTTGTTCATATAGTGCAGCATTTATATATGGTGAAGGTAAAGATGAGAGCATAAGAGCTTGCGATGCGAGCATGGCCTTGGTGCTCATCTGTCGCATTAGCCTTTGAGCCTGTGGTGGGTGAGAACCAGTTACCCCAGGACAAAGGGCTAGTGTGACATCCGGGTGACCACAGTTACCTTCCCCAGGTTTCCCCAGGTACCCATTACCATCCCAGAAAGAAAGAATGAACAGCTGGGGGGTTGGTAAACCGACTGGCCCTGGCCCGGATTCGTACCCAGGCGCGCGGGCCCACTACACCACAGAGGCAAAAACATCATATATGGAAACCCAAGAAAATAAGATTTGTTTAAGGCATTTTAGCTTGACGCATAATTTTCCAGTACCGTAAATCGTGCGTTAAAGGGGGGTAAGTAGTGTGGTATAAGCTGGCTTTTTTCAGGTGTGGCACACCCTATGCATCCTTGTCTTATACCTCTGCTCAACGGTGGTGCTCATGTCTATTTATGTTTTTGGCCTTCCTGTATTTTCATCATTTCTTTTTGTTTAAACATTTCACCCCAAGATTGTGCTGACAACTTTATAATTATATAAGGGTTCAATAAATATTTCTATCCTCCATGCGTCCATGTATAATTGTATCTCATAAAGAAGAATGAACAATCTAGACCATTTCCCCACCAGACCAGTGTGGGGCATTACCGGGCCAGGGAGGGTGGGCAAGGAGGAAAACACTGTCCACCACCACCCACTCCCAACACAGGACACGCCACCACCCACGGGTCCCTCGGCACACACTGGACCACACTGTCCACACCACATCACACCCCCTCAAAAGTGGACCCGCATGGGGCTTATAAATATCTGCTAGTCTTGAAATGCTTCCCACAGACATCACATTTGAATTCCCTCAGACCAGAATGTCTGAAGATATGTTGTTGAGTTCAGAATTCAAAAAAGAATCTTTTTCCCACACTCTTCACATCATAATTTTTTTCACCAGTGTGTGTCAGGGTGTGTCTGGTGAGGTGAGATTATGAGTGAATCTTTTCCGACACACTTCACATTCATAATCCTTCACAGTGTGTGTCAGGGTGTGTGTGGTGAGGTGAGACTTTTGAGTGAATTTTTCCACCCCTTTCACATTCATAATCCTTTCACCAGTGTGTGTCAGGGTGTGTGAGGGGGAGGTTAGACTTCTGAGTGAATCTTTTCCCACACTCTTCACATTCATAATTCCTTTCACCAGTGTGTGTCAGGGTGTGTGTGATGGGGTTTTAAACTTTGAGTGAATTTTTTCCCACACTCTTCACTTTCATAATTCCTTTCCACCAGTGTGGCCCAGGGTGTGTGTGGTGAGGTTAGGAACTTCTGAGTGAATCTTTTCCCACACTCTTCACATCATAATTCCTTTCACCAGTGTGTGTCAGGGTGTGTCTGGTGAGGTGAGACTCTTGAGTGAATCTTTTCCCACACTCTTAAACATTCATAATTCCTTTCACCAGTGTGTGTCAGGGTGTGTCTGGCGAGGTGGGGGCTTTTGCGTGAACCTTTCCCACACCTTACATTCAAAATTTTCCTTCACCAGTGTGTGTCAGGATGTGTCTGGTGAGGTCAGACTTTTGAGTGAATCTTTTCCCACACTCTTGGCATTATGGCCCTTATCACCAGTGCCTTCAGGAAGATCAACACCCCCCAGCCTGCCCACACCAGAGACACACTGCTCCTGTGTGCTGTGGCCACTCCTGCTGCTGCCTGTTCTTGCAGTCATCTCTGTAACACGACTTAGACAGGCCCGTGCTCTTGTAGAGGCCCTCAGGGAAGCTGGGCTCAGCAGGGTTTCCCAAGGATACACTCAGCACTGTCCTTGAGGACGAAGGGATCAGGAGTGGGAAGCACCAAGGAGTCCGTTTAGAAGCACTGGGCAGTTTCCCCTGCGAGCACCAAGCACAGCGCACAACAGTCACCT
Source organism: Chionoecetes opilio (assembly GCA_016584305.1). Classification (NCBI taxonomy): domain Eukaryota; kingdom Metazoa; phylum Arthropoda; class Malacostraca; order Decapoda; family Majidae; genus Chionoecetes; species Chionoecetes opilio. The sequence continues at coordinate 158,130 of JACEEZ010020731.1, forward strand.
GAAAACCGTGATGGAGGTGTCACCCAACAGGTACTGTGCCAAACAAGGTCGCCAGCAAGACTTCCACCAAATTCCAGGGGTTGAAGAGGAAGAGTCCCCTGACGATCTAGAGTAAGTAGATATGTTTGCCGGGTTACATTTCTTACTACGGCAGGGAAAAGGGCCCCAAGAATTATTTATATTCATGGGTTTGGTTTTGGGTTTTGAAGGAAAACAAGTTTTAATGTGCTTAGATTGATTTTGGACTTAATTTATACAGGGAAATGTCTCGTTCTGATGTTCCCTCACCCAAAAAAACCCGGTTTCCCCCAGGTCATCCAAAATTTGTGTGGGGGATCTCAGAAACAAGTGCTTTGGCCCAGAAATTAATCCCAAAAGCAGTCGAATCACATCAAAAAATACCAGAAAACTAGTTTTCCTTCAATATTAATTGAGAAACTCCTTTTGCAAACCAACCAAATTTCCGACGTCTTTTATGATGATTTTCATGTGAAACACTTAAGAATGCGTTGGAATGTCAGAGTTTTGATCACCAAATGGATTATGTTCCATGAGTAAAAAAATTACCTCTGATTTAACTTTAAATTTAAACCCTTTCTGGCTGACATAACTAGTTTGTGAATAGGGAAGGGAGTTGACGCAGTATAGAAGCCATAACTGTTGATTTCCACCCAAAGCCAGAGCCAAATTAATTAAAAACATCTAAACTCCTCAGAAAACAATAGTGTTGAGTGCAAAAACTAGTGCTGGTATTATCTTACACTAGAGCCATACAAAGCACTGTACACTATGGGCAGTATGGTTTCTGTTTACCTCATTGAATTCTAAGAGACTTTTTCTCCGAGTTTCCCGTCGCAAATCAATAGTTTCGGAGATATGGAAAATTTTTGGTGGGGGGGAGGAATACGTCTGCTATGTTTACAAAATGCCGGGTAAGGTAAGGGTTTGGTAATGTTGAGGTTTGGTTAGAATTCGGATTTTCCCCTTAAAGTAATCGTCCAGGACCATTTCATCATTCCTGATTTAAGCAGTAAAAATATAGCCATTATCGAGTACCGTATTTTCGGCTTTTAAGACGTGCATCTTGGAAGACGCACCTGATTTTGGGAAAGAAATTTCTAAGAAAAGAAAAAAAGACTTGTCCGATACACATTTATTTTCACAGAAGAACACTCTCACTATTCATTTTCTCATTCAGCACTGCTCATCAGCCATTTTTATTTTCTAGCTTTTATTGCGATAGTACAAGTAAATTGTCATGTTGGCTGGCTGAACATGTGCATGCAGGTCGGACGGCGGGAGTAAAAAACCCTACCGCGGCGGTGCGCAGCTGGTGCTGCCTGGCCTGCCTGGCCTCCCTGGCCTGCCTCACTACTGCAGCGGGCGCAGCTGGTGCCTCCCCTGCAGGATGACCAAAATGATACAAGGGATGCGTAACTTTAGTTATGAGGGGAAAGATTGAAGTTATTAAAGTTACACTCACTCGAGAGACGCAGAGAAAGGGGGCGATCTGATAGAAGTTTTTAAGTGGATAAAGGGATTTAATAAAGGGAGAGGTAGGAGAAGTTCTTACGCTTTTAACCAGGATAGAACAAGAAGTAACGGATTCAAGTGGAAAAGCGTAGAATTAGAAGGAAATAGGGGAAAAACTGGCTCACAAATAGGGGTGTGAATGAATGGAATGGTCTCAGTAGACAGGTATAACCTGTCTACTGAGACCATCTATTTCATACTGAGACATCTATTTTTATGTCTTTATTTTCCCTTTTTAATTCTACGCTTTTCCAGCTTGAATCCGTTATTCTTGTTCTACCCTGGTTAAAAGCCGTAAGAACTTTCCCACCATCCCTTTATTAAATCCCTTTATCCACTTAAAAACTTCTATCAGATCGCCCTTACGATCTGTGTTCTCGAGTGAGTGTAATTTTAATAACTTCAATCTCCTCTGATAACTAAAGTTACGCATCCTTGTATCATTTTGGTCATCCTTCTCTGCACTGTTTCTAGCAAGACTATAATATCCTTCCTGTAATATGGAGACCAAACTGAACCGCATAGCTAGGTGAGGCCTGACTAGAGCCCGATAAAGCTTTAGAATAACTTCCGCACTTCTACTTTTAACACTTCTGGTAACGAAACCAATACTCTATTAGCTTATTCTGGCCTCAATACATTGTTTCCTAGGTCGGAGGTCTGGCTCACCCCCACTCTTAGATCTTTTTTACCTTCTGATCTTTTTTTAGCGATACATTGCTTATGGTTTAGTATTACCAGGGTTTTTTTACCAACATTTATAACGCTGCATTTATCAAATTAAATTCCATCTGCCATCTGACTGCCCACTCGTTTAAATTTATCTAAGTCTCCCTGCATATGTTACATCAGACTGTGATCCAATAATCCTACCTAAGTTAGTATCATCAGCAAATTGTGATATCACTGCTAATCCCACTATCCAAGTCGTTGATGTAAATCAAAAATAGTAATGGACCCAAAACAGACCCTTGTGGAACTCCACTTGTCCCATTCAGATTTAGAACCATTAATTGTAACCCTTTGTTGCCTATACTTAAGCCAAGCTCTGATCCAATGAAGAACCTTCCCATCTATTCCATGACCCTAACCTTATTTAAGATCGCTGTGGGTATTTGTCAAGCCTACTAAAGTC
>JACEEZ010020732.1:5000-19823 GCA_016584305.1 Chionoecetes opilio
CAACGTACCACAAAGCTTATACTCCCCAAGCCCCCTCCCCCCCGTTTCCACCAACACCCTCTCTGTATTACAACCCCCCTCCCCCGTTTCCCCCCATATCCATCCACCAAAACACCACCCCTGTTTATCCCGCCTCATCTCTACCACCCTTCCTTTTCCATCACCATGGACACCCCCCCACGTGTGGGGCTAGCAACTTGACGCCATTCGTATACGTTCATGGCACCGTCAAGGCACTGTCATGGTTATCGTAACTCTATCGTGACGACAAAATGGGACAGTTGATTTTCCATTCGTGACGTAGTCTTACAGCGGTCATGACTCCATCGGACCATCTTACGACCATCAGGACACATACGTACAGGCAGCGTGAAATTGTTGGAGGGCTATCGTAGTCTACATTTATCGTGGTCAATTTAACGATAGGTCAATAATCAAAATGATGGGCGCGATTCGTGGTTCGATTATGGAAGTTGTGAAGGGAGCTTAATGAGAGTAGAATAGTGAATGGGCAGGAAGGCTCCGGTCGATGGCCAACCATCACGACCTCCAGAAGTTGCAGGGCAACCACCTGACGGGCCTCTGAGGAAAAAAAACATAATAGCCTATAGGCGCTATAGGCTTCAACGTAAAAAAAAGAGAAAAAAAGAAGGAAAAGTTAGACTCTGAATTACCGTATTTTACTTCATGTAGTGTAAGAACAGAGTCGTCCAGGATACCGGGCCCTTTGTAATGATCTAGCCCATGTGATCTGTGAAATGTCCTCCACACCATCCTTCAGGCGCGCAGACACATTCAGTTCGATAACAGTTCCGATCAAGATTCAATTCAGATAGTTCAGATTCAAAAGGATTAGGAAATGAACACAAATGAATAAAGATCCGCATACTGACGAGGGTATTTCTTTAACGTGGAAGAAAGGAGGGAGGGAGGAAAGGGAGAAGGGAAGGAAGAGAGGGAGGCGATGATGGAGAATAGAGATATCAAATGCTAGGACAGGTGGTAGGAGGACGAGAGTGTGTTGCCGAGGGGGAGGAGAAGGAGAGGAGGGGTGTTAAAAGGGTGGAAGACCTGGAAGAGAGGAGGAGTTGATGTTGACTTTTGGATGGGGATAAAGGGTGTTTGATTTCCGTCACGCATGGGCGAATGGGTGATGGGGGAAGGGAGGGTTGAGGTAGGGGGGAAAGTAATTAGGGTGTTTGGGAGGTCGGGGTGAATCTGGGTGGGGATGAGAGAGAGAGAGAGACGGAGAGAGAGAGAGAGAGAGAGATGAGCGACGAGAGAGAAGAGAGGAGAGAGAGAGGGAGAGAGACGAGAGCGAGAGGAGAGAGAGAGAGAGAGAGGAGAGACCGAGAGACGAGAGGAGAGAGAGAGAGAGAGTAAGCTTTTAAACTTTGCTCTAAGTTACTTTAGGAGGACTGACGATGAGATTAATGGATTCAGACAACTCACTGAGCATCGAATGTCGACGACTGAGGGCAGGAGGGATGTAAATAGTAGTAGTAGTATTAGTATTAGTATTAGTATTTAGTATAGTATTAGTAGTAGTACTTTCGTAGTAGTTGTTGTTGTGATGGTAGTAGTGGTAATAATAATAGTATAAGTAGTCAGTAATAGTAGTATTAGTAATAGTGCTGGTAGTGGTCAGAGTAGTAGTAGTAGTGGTATAGAGTACGTAGTAGTGTAGTAGTAGTAGTAGTGTAGTAGTAGTATGTGGTTGCCGAGTAGCAGTGGTTGTTTATCACGAAAAAGATGATAGTAACAAAAACAAAGGTATTGTTCCAGTTTGACACCGAATTAACTTTGGTGGACGCACTATTTTTTCTGGTGATGTTTTGAATTTGTTTTTGAATTAATCTGTCAACCTGTTTCTGTCGCAAGTTACTTATAATATATAATATATATAATAGATATATATATATATATATCTATATATATATATATATATAGTATATATCTAGTTGGTTTTTCTTAGATTGGTAGTACATCTTGATCATTCAGGGTGACAAAAGGAAATCATCATACTTGGGGTGTTATGCGCAACGTTTAGCCAAAGGCACTTGGCATCATCAGGTAAAATAGTAAGAAAATTGCAATATATTTAAATTTTTAACTATTTTTTTAGGCCTGATGAGCCAAGTGCCTTGGCGAAAACGTTGCGCATAACAAACCCAAGTATGACGAGTGTCTTTGTCACCCTGAATTATCAAGGATATATATATATATATATATATATATTTTTTTTTTTTTTTTTTATAGTTAGTAAATAACTAGGTTAGGTATTGTTCGGTTGGGTTCAATTTGTTTCTTTAATATTTTTTGTCGCAAATCACAAAATAAAAAATAAAGTGACTTCCCGACATAAACAGCTTGGTAGATAATTCAAAAAACACACAAAACTAATCAGAAAAAATTGTTTCGTCCACCAAAGTGAATTCGGTGTTCAACTAAAATTTTCCCAAAAACAGAAGCAATATCATATACTGCATATAGTATTGGGATAAATTTCCTGTCTATCTCACTTAAATCCACTGTACCTGTTATAGTCTCGGGTGCCAAAACTGAGAAGTGTCTTTTAAAATCGACTTTCGTGGAACCCATGGGTAACAGCTTCATAATATACCAACTGAAAGGAATTTGTTACTACTTTCAAAATCTGGCAATGAAAAATCTCGAAATCGGTAGACTTCATGGTGATTTTTTGGTACCATGACAACCACAGTACATATTTCAGACCAACATTTGAGTCTGTAGCCAGTGGACCCCACGTCACCCTAGGACAATCATATGAGACCTACTATTTTTAGATGCACAAATCTGCCTAGAGAAAACAAAAAATCAAGGTTAACACTGTCAACTAATTCCCCATGGGGTTCGATGGCGGCCATCGTCGAGCGCGAATAATTTGACTCTCGAAAGTACCAAAATGTCCATAAACATCACAAATATGTAGTTACAAATAAAATTTGGTGCCCCACGTGACAAATGGAATAACATGCCTATTGTAATAAGAAACAATTAATGCAGTAAATTGTATCAAGTTTAGTTCATGGAACGGCAAAAATTAAAAAAAAGGGCACGCAGGAAAAATTACTACGAAGTTCGAGACAAACTTTCAACATAAATGACAATAACTTCACTAATATTACAAATAGGGTCCGTTCAACATATCAAAATCATCGTCTATTCATTCCCCCATCTAATTGCAGTCAAACAATTGACATACATATATGATTATAATTACATAATTGTTACTATTAATATAATCAATATTAACAGCAACCACAAGTGGTTGATTCACAAAGGTCCTTCCGCCCCTTGCTTGCCTTCCGATGTCAGGGCGACGCATCAAAAAGAGCAGCGGGGAGTGGTCTTTAACAGGCTCCTTTCATGCTTTGAGAAGGCGCTTGACCAACCAAACACGGGGCATCGCGGCGCGCCGTGCACACAAACAGGAAAAAAAAGAGAAAAGGATCTTGTATGTAAAACAGTGTAACGCAAACACAATTTGTCCCCGATAGGCAGGTGGAGGGTGAGAGGGATGGAGGGGGAGGGGTGGGTGGTAGGGGAACAAAAGAGGGGAAGTGAGAGGGGAGAGAGATAGGATAGGGGGAGGGAGGAAGGTGATGGTTAGGAGGAAGGGAGATTCCTATGGAAGGGAGGGATGGGGGAAGGGGAGAAGGGATTCTAGGATGAAAGGAGGCGGAGAGGGAAATGGGAGGGGAAAGAGAGTGCTGGGAAGTAAAAGGGAAAAGGGAGGGTTGGGGAGAAGGGTAGTAAGGAAGGGAGTAAGAGGGGAGGAGGGAGAGAAAGAGGGGAAAGGCAAGGAGGAGGGTGATGAAGTGTAATTATCTGGAGGAAAGCTGAAAGGATAGAGAGAGGACTAAATAGACAGGGTGGACACGCACACATCACACACACACACACACCACACACACACACACAACCACACACCCACCCCACACACCCACCCATCTGTGTGCGGGTGCGTGCGCGTGCGTGCGGCGTGCGTGCGTGCGTGCGTGCGTGTGCCCTTCCCCTCCACCCATCTGTCCCATGTCCATAGTTCCTAAGACAAGAGCTTCACAAATGACCTTTATTGGCCTCCACCGATTTACACGCCTTTGCATTCTACACATAACCTCGAGATTTGACACACAACGCAGACACCAATATTGTATACCTACCTACGAGTTAATTTTTCAGGAGAGGAGGAACAAGACACCTCCCGAACTAAAATGACCCATCCCCTTTTCCTTTATTCTCTTACGTCTTCTTTATAGGGAACTGCAATAAGCGGCTTGTGTACCTCATTTTGTTGTACCCTTGGCCCGTCCTGTGTAATATAAAAAAAGAGGAATAATACTATTAATTAAAAAAATAATCATTGGTAACTGCGCTGTCGTCGAGCAGGGAGCGACCTTTGTAATGGCGACAGTAGGGACACTTTTGCTGCCAAATTTCTATGTGTGGAATAAGACATTTGGCTGTTGGTTATAAGTAATGTGCGTATGTATGTTATTCACCCATGGTCCTGATTACGTTCTGGACCCGTGATGGCAGCTATTACGCTCCAGGAATGAACTTAAGAGCTTATAGAGACCGATCCATTGGCAAAGCTGGGATTCTCCCACCAACATCTATGCGCTTGCTCAAGGGGAACAGTAAATTAGGACCCTGAGGGAGTTTCGAAACCTTGGTATTCTGAGTGGCAGGGGCAGGACGTTAAAGACACTATAAAAAAGTGAATTTAAATATAAAAATAATAAAAGGCCAGTATAAAAATATGCACAAAGCTCTTTGCCGTTCAGTGAGGGATTCAAACCCGCGTTTCCATAGCGAGAGTATGGCGCCTTAAACCAACTAGGGCCAACCTGACAACAAAAGATTTATGGGACGTAAAACTTCGATACATCTGTACTTTACATCTATACTTGTGTCCTTTCTCGCTTTGACCATCTCAATGCAACCGGACCAACGCTACTTAACCTTACTGATCAGACTAGAAACGGCGTATTCAAAGCGTTTGGCTGTTCGTGAGTGTGTGAAGAGATGAGAGTGAGAGTGAATAGAAAAGGGCAAGAGAACGAAGACAGAAGAGAAGTGAAGAGGAGAGGGAAAAAACAAGAAACAAAGACAAACAGAGAGAGAGAGAAAGAGAGAAAGAGAGGAAAAAAGCAGAGAAACTGGCCAATAAGAGGAGTGAGAGTGAGAGAGAAGAAAAGCACGAAGAAAAGGACAGACAAGCAGAGGAAACAGAGAGAACCAAGATAAACAAATCATCTCTCTCTCTCTCTCTCTCTCTCTCTCTCTCTCTCTCTCTTCTCTCTCTCTCTCTCTCTCTCTCTCTCTCTCTCTCTTCTCTCTCTCTCGCTACTCTTCTCTCTCTCTCTCTCTCTCTCTCGCTTATCTCTTCTCTCTCTCTCTCTCTCCTCTCTCTCTCTCTCTCTCTCTCTCTCTCTCTCGCTACTCTCTCTCTCTCTCTCTTTCTCTCTCTCTCTCTTCTCTTCTCTCTCTCTCCTCTCTTCTCTCTCTCTCTCCCTTGCATTCCTTTAATACCTAATGGGAAAGAAACTTTTTCAAAGATATCTGTGATAACTAGGGAAATGGTGGAAGAGGGTATGACTAAAATTAAAAATTTAATCGCAGGACCAGATGAAGTGTATCCAGGTATTAAAGGAATGCAAGGAGGTTGTAGGAGGACGTTAGTGCACATTTTAGGAAATCGGTTGCGATAGCGATGTGCCATTATTGTGGAGGAAAGGAAAGTTGTACCCATAATTAAGAAGGGAGACAAGGACTAAAGTCAAATTACAACCCGTAAGTCTAACATCAGTGGTGTGTAAATTATTGGAATCGATTATTGCCCCCCCCCCAAAAAACATTAGAGAGTACTTAGATAAAACATAGTTTGATCAATGATTCACAACAGGGATTTCACCAAGGGTAGGGCATGTCCTTACCAATTTATTGAGTTATTATAGGAAAGTTATGGGACGGAGCTAATGAAAGGATTATGATAGAATATATCTGACTTAGTAAGTCATATGATAAAGTACCAACGAGCGATCTTAAATAAGGTTAGGGCTCATGGTATAGAGGGAGGGTTCTTCATTGGATCAGAGCTTGGCTAAGTAATAGGCACAAAGGGTTACAAATTAATGTTCATAAATTTGAATGGGGGACTGGTGACATAGTGGAGTTCCACAAGGGTCTGTTTAGGGTCCATTACATTTTTGATTAATACAACGACTTGGATAGTGGATTAGCCGTGATATCAGCAAGTTTGTGATGGTACCTAAGTTAGGTAGGATTATTGGACACATCTGATGTAAACATATTGCAGGGCGAACTTAGATAAACTTAAGAGTGGGCAGTCAGATGCAGAGGAATTTAATTATTGATAAATGCAGCGTATGAATGTTGGTAGAAAAAACCCTTGGTAATAGCTGCACCTAAGCAATGTATCGCTGAAAAGATCAGACTGTGAAAAAAGATATTGGAGTGAGGGTGAGCCCAGGACCTACGACCTAGGAATACGTATTGAGGCCAGAAATTAGAGTAATCAGATATTAGGATTCATTACCAGAAGTGTTAAAAGTAGAAGTGCGGAAGTTATTTCTAACGCTTTATCTTGCTTAGTCAGGCCTCACCTAGAGTAGCGGTCAGTTTTTGGTTTCTCCATATTACAGGATGGATATAGTGTTGCTAAGAAACAAGCAGAGGAGGATGACCAAAATGATACAAGGGATGCGTAACTTTGTTATGGAGATGAGATTGAAGTTATTAAAATTACACTCACTCGAGAGGACGCAGAGTAAAGGGGCGATCTGGATATAAGTTTTTAATGGATAAGGTGATTTAATAAAGGAGAGGTAGGAAAAGTTCTTACGGCTTGTAAAACCAGGGTAGAACAAGAAGTAACGGATTAAAGCCTGGAAAAGCGTAGATTAGAAAGGAAATAGGGAAAAACTGGTTCACAAATAGGGTAGTGAACGAATGGAATGGTTCCAGTAGACAGGGTAGTTAGTGCGAGTCATTAGGGAGCTTTTAAAGAGAGATGGATAGGTTCATGGATGGGGATGAACGGTGGATGTATGGTAGTGTTAGGTGACAGGAAACTACCCGTGTAGGCCTCTCGGCTTGTAGCTTCCTTATTTCTTATGTTATTATGTTCCCTCCGGACACACAAAACACGGGGGAAAATAGCTTGCAGAAATGACACGAGGGAATAATTTTTTCTGCCAACAATTTTACGTTTTTTTTTGGTGTGAATTTTTTTCTTGTATTTTTCGTGTGTGTAAAGCTCCCTTCACCAATCCATAAATGGAACACGAACGCGCAAACAATGCACAATGCGCAGCGCCGTCATGTACTGGTAGGGTCCATCGGGACCGGATCGTGACGCTGGTGACGCGCTCGGCCGAGGGCCACGAAAAAGTTAGTGCGTGCACTAAAAAATCGGGAAAGCTCCTGATATTTGTACCCAACGCACGCTACGTAAATCTACGTGACGCATCGTTATCTATGTAACAGGCTTCGTGGACAATACCGTGCTCGTCTTATGTCTACGTGACGATAAGCAACCGTTTACACGCGCTTTCACCCCTACCTTCCCCCCCTTTTTTGCCCCCCCTTCCGCCCGCTTCACCCCCTTTCCTTCACCTCCACCCACACGCGACTCCATAACCCTAGGGCCTCCCTCGCCACGAGGGTGCCACAACCTCCCCCCTAACTTCCTACCCTACTCCCTCGCCACGAGGGGGACACACCCTACCCCTACTCTCTACCACCTACTTCCTCGCCACGAGGTTATAACCCCACCCCCTTTTTAACCACTCACTGTTCACATCCCCACAAACGTACCAACAACGCATTCTACTCCCCAAGCCCATCCCCCGTTTCCCCACAAACACCCTCTTTTTTATTACAACCCCCCTCCCCCGTTTTCCCCCCATTAATCCTCACCCACAAAACACCCACCCGTTGATCCGCCTAATCTCTACACCCTTCCTTTTCCATTCACCATGGCACCCCCAGTTGGGGTTAGCACTGACGCCATCGTGATACGTTCATGCCACGTCAAGGCACTGTCGTGTATCGTACCTCTATCGTGGACGACAAAATGAACGTGATTTTCCATTCGTGACGAGTCTTACAGCTGTCATGACTCCATCGTGACCATCTTCGATCATCATGACACATAATACAGCAGCGTGACATTGTTGTGAGGCTATCGGTAGTCTACATTTATCGTGTTCAAATTTCACGATAGCGTCAATTAACAAATTGATGGACGCAATCGTGCTGTTCGATTATGAAGTGCGAAGGGAGCTTAATGAGAGAGTAATAGTGAATGTGAGGAAGGATTCCCCCCCCCCCCCCCGGTCGAGGGGCAACCATCACGACCCTCCAGAATGTGCAGGGCCAACACTGACGCCTCAAGAAAAACATAATAGCCAATAGCGCTATAGGCTTCAACGTCTTAAAAAAAAGAGAAAAAAAAGAAGGAAAGAACTAGATCTGAATTTACCGGATTTATTCATTGTAGTGTAAGAAACAGAGGTCCGTCCAGGATACCGTGTGCCTTTGAATGATCTAGCCCTATGTGATCGGTGCAAAGTCCTCCACACCATCCTTCAGGGCGCGGCAGACACATCTCAGTTCCGATAAGTTCCGATTCAGATTCAATCAGATAAGTTCAGATTCAGAAAGGAACTGGAAATGAACACAAATGGAATAAGTCGCATACTGACGAGGTATTCTTTTTAACGTGGAAAGAAAGGGAGGGAGGAGGAAAGGGAGAAGGGAAGGACGAGAGGGAGGCGATGATGGAGAATAGAGTATATCAAATTGATAGGGACAGGTTGGTAGGAGGAGAGAGTGTGTTGACGAAGAGGAGGAGGAGAAGGAGGAGAGGGTGTAAAGGGCGGCAAGACCAGGGAAGAAGGAGGAGAGTTGGTGTTGATTTGTGAATGGGGATAAAGGGCTTGTTGTTCCGTCACGCATGGTGAGAAGGGTGATGGGGAAGGGAGGGTAAGGTAGGGCGGGGGAAAGTAGGGTGGTGGAGTCGGGGTGAATCTGGTGGGGATGAGAGAGAGACGAGAGCGGAGAGATCTGAGAGAGAGAGAGAGAGAGAGAGAGATGGAGAGATTAGAGAGAGGAGAGGAGAGGAGACGAGAGAGGATGAGAGAGAGATTGCTGATTGAAAATTTTATTGCCTTAATATTAACAAGTTATTATACATGTAGAGAAAATGTCAAAGCCTTTGTCCATTGAGTCGTAACTTTTATGGACTTTATGCGAAAATAAGAGGTCAGCAGATGGAGTAGCGTGTAGGGACCGGCTAATGCTAATTACTATGAAAAAACTAAATTAAATAAAAAAAAAATATATTTCCCTACTGAATTACTACTTAATTTTATCAATTAAATGAAATAAAATTTAATAAGATATTAAAGATATACACAACAAGCATCATACCATAACAGTACACATACAAATAGTACTGTAAAGAGATCAATGATATTATCACATTAATTATACAAAATCACAATTATAATAAAATAAATAATTTTAATAGTACTTTTCAACTTTTCTTTTATTTGCAGTTTAAAGGAATTTATTCTTTATTCCTTTACATCATCTGGAAGGTTGTTCACAGTTTAGTTCCCCGCGTGAGAAACACTTGTTGAGCATGGGAAGTTTACACAATGGAAGTTTGAGATTATTGGTTGTTTAATGGTTTGTATGCTATGCGTTGTGGTCTGAAAAAACCACTGTCAATTTGTATGTATTCAACGCCTATAAACAAAAGTTATAGTCTGAGAGTCTATAATATCATGTCATTTTAGAAGTTTCAACTCCGAAAGATTGGGCTGGTGTGGTCAACGATTAATAGAGGAATTATGCGAAATATTTTTTCTGATTTAACAAATAGTTGATCAATGATAGTTTTATATGCCCCACCCCAGATAGTGAAACAGTACAATAAATTGGATATGCTAATGATAAATAAATAGGTCTAAACTCAATATTACAATGGTTTTCGTATTCTTATATTAACCTATTATTTTGAAAGAGTATTAATACTCCCTATGTGTGTTTTCCATCTTAGCTTGCCTATCAATAACAACCCAAGGAATTTAGCTTCTTGTAAACCTCTTTAATATGAGATTACAATTTTATATTGTGCAGTGTGTGTGGTCATGTGTGAAGTGACAGAATTACAGTGAGTTTTATTGATAATTTTAATGTTAGCTTTTTACATTTAACCAATCAGGCAAACAGTACCAATTCAGTGTTCATTGATTTCTTTATATTAATTTAAATCCCTCCCTGTAGAAAAATGGTAGTTGTCATCAGCAAAAAGTAAAATTTAGATTTTTTTTGGTACATAGAGTTATGTCATTGATGTAAATTAAAAATAATAATGGCCTATGACGGATCCTCATTGTGGCACCACCACAAGTAAGACTTTGTACGACGATGCAACTACAGTAAAGACTGTATACTGGTTCCTGCGCTGAGATAACTTTCAAACCATCATGAAGACTGGTCAACGAATACGTAAATCCTTAGTTTCTTTAATAAAAGGAGTGATTAATAGTATCAAAAGCTTTAGATAAATCACAAAAAATAGTTAATTGATTACATTTGACTAGATATTGCATTATAGTTTTGGCAAAGGTGTTGTACTGCGACGAGTTCTATCGAATATGTAGGTCGAAAACCCAATATTGATTATCTGGTTAGAAGTAAGTTTTCTGGTTAAATAATTCATTAATCTTATTTGCAATAATCGTTTTCAAAGACTGATATGGCGGGAAGAACTGAAATAGGTCTGAATTTGAAAAAAATTGAACTATCACCTTTTTATAAATGGAAAAACTACTCTTGCATTCTTCAGAATGTTGGAAGCGAAAGCATCTTCTGTAAATGAATTTTGTTTATGATATATTCCAGAAATGGAGATATTTCTCTTGCAGGCTTTGATTACTTCAGTTCACATCATCATGGACTGGGGCTGTAACCTTAAGATTAGAAATTAAAATATTGATTTCATGGCGTGTGGTAGCCGAAAATAAATGAAACAATGTAGGTTGGCGGTAAAAAACTATCAAACAATATAGGATTTTCCTCTAAACACTGTGCTAAATTGTTAGCAACGTTGCAGAAATATTCATTAAATTCATTAGCTATTAGAAAAGCTATCCGAAATAGATTTTCCTTGTGACAGAAATGAAGTCTGACTAATTTTGCAATTTTCCCTATTAAATCATTTATAATTTTCCATATTTTTTTGCATTCCCTGATCCTTCTCTCAATGATGATTTATAATAGTTTTCTTTCGCTGTTCTTATCACAGATGTTAACATATTTCGATATTCTTAAATGTAGACTCGTATGTTAAGGGCCACTTGCATAAAGTTTCTGAAGCCTATTCTTTGTCTAATAGAGTTTTTGATTGCTGCAGATAAGAGAAGAGAGAGAGAGAGAGAGAGAGAGAGAGAGAGGGAGAGAGAGAGAGAGAGAGGAGAGAGAGAAGAGAGAGAGAGAGAGAGAGAGAGAGAGAGAGAGAGAGAGTAAAGCTTTTAAACTTTGCTCTAAGTTACTTTAGGAGACTGACGATTGAGATTAATGGATTCAGACACCTCACTGATGCATCGAATGTATGACGACTGAGGTGCAGGAGGGATGTAAATTAGTAGTAGTAGTAGTAGTAGTAGTAGTAGTAGTAGTAGTAGTACTCGTAGTAGTAGTTGTTGTTGTGATGGTAGTAGTGGTAATAGACTAATAGTATAAGTAGTAGTAATAGTATTAGTAGTAATAGTGCTGGTAGTGGTAGTAGTAGTAGTAGTAGTGGTATAGTAGTACGTAGTAGTGGTAGTAGTAGTAGTAGTGTAGTAGTAGTAGTGGTTGCAGTAGTAGCAGTGGTGGTTTATCACAGAAAAAGATGATAGTAACAAAACAAGGTATTGTTCCAGTTTGACACCGAATTAACTTTGGTGGACGAACTATTTTTTCTGGTGAGTTTTGATTTGTTTTGAATTAATCTGTCAACTGTTTCTGTCGCAAGTTACTTTATATATATATAAATATATATAGTTGGTTTTCTTAGTTGGTAGTACATCTTGATAATTCAGGGTGACAAAGACACTCGTCATACTTGGGGTTGTTTATGCGCAACGTTTCGCCAAAGGCACTTGGCATCATCAGGCTAAAAATAGTAAAAAATTGCAATATATTAAATTTTTAACTATTTTTAGCCTGATGATGGGCCAAAATGCCCCTTTGGGGGAAACGTTGCGCAAAACCAAAACCCCCAAATAGAAAAGTGTTTTTTGTCACCCTGGGAATTTTTTCAAGATAATATATACAATATATATTATATATATATATTTTTAAAATATATAATATAAAATATATTTTTTTATTTTATTTTTTTTAGTTAGGTTTAATGTTTTGGTTATTTTGTTTTTTGGGGTTGGGGTTTAAATTTTTTTTTTAATATTTTTTTTTCGCAAATCACAAAAAAAAAAAAATAAAGTGGCTTCCCACATAAACAGTTGGTTTGGGTTAATTCCAAAAAACAACAAAAATAAACAGAAAAAAAAAATTTTGTCCACCAAAGTGAATTTGGTGCAAATAGAAATTTTCCCAAAACAAAAAAGCCCTTTTCTAAAACTTCATAATAGTAAATTTGGGGGAAAATTTCCCTTTTCTATCCACTTAATCCCCTGTCCTGTTAGGGCTAGGGGCCAAAACTGAGAAGTGTCTTTAAAAACGGGCTTTTTGTGGGACCCATGGGGGGTAACAGCTTAAAAATATACCAAGAAAAAAATTTTTTCTACTTTTCAAATCTGGCAAGGGAAAAACTCGAAATCGTTTAGCTTCCCTGGTGATTTTTTTTTTTTCCCTGACAACCACATTACTATTTCAGGAAACCAAAAATGTTTTTGTCTAGTTCCAGTGGACCCCGTGCCCCCCCTTGGGCAAACTAAAAGACCCACTATTTTAGATGCCAAAAAGGGCCCAGAAAGCAAAAAAAAATGTTTTCCCCTGTCAAAATGTCCCATGGGGTTCGTATGGCGGCCATCGTCGATCGCGAAATATTTGACTTTCTCGAAATTACCAAAATGTCCATAAAATCACAAATAATGTAGTTACAAATAAAATTTTGGTGCCCACGTGACAAGAATAACATGGCCTATTGTAATAAGAACAATTAATGCAGTAATTGGTACAAGTTTAGTCATGGAACGGCAAAAACTTAAAAAAAGGCGGAAAAATTACTACGGTTTCGCAGACAACTTTCAACATAAATGACAATAACTTCACTAATATACAACATACTGGTCAGTTCAACATATCAAAATCATCGTCTATTATTCCCCCATCTAATGCAGTCAAACAATTGACATACATATATGATTATCATACACTAATTGTTACTAATTAATATAATAAATATTAAAAAAAACCACAAGTGGTTGATTCACAAAGGTCCTTCCGCCCCTTGCTTGCCTTCCGATGTCACGGGCGACGCTATCAAAAGAGCAGCGGGGAGTGGTCTTTAACAGGCTCCTTTCATGCTTTGAGAAGGCGCTTGACCTAACCAAACACGGGGCATCGCGGGCGCGTGCACACATAACAGGGAAAAAAAGAGAAAAGGATCTTGTAATGTAAACAGTGTAACGCAAACACAATTTGTTCCCCGAAGCAGGTGGAGGGAGAGGGATGGAGGGGGAGGGGTAGGGGGAACGAAGAGGGGAAGTGAGAGGGGAGAGAGATAGGGATAGGGGAGGGGAGGAAGGGATTGGTTAGGGAGGAAGGGAGGGATATGGGAAGGGAGTGGATGGGGGAAGGGGAGGAAGGGATAGGGATGAAAGGAGGCGGAGAGGGGAAGGGAGGGGAAAGAGTGCTGGAGTTAAAGGGATGAGGGAGTAGGGTTGGAGGGAGGAAGGGTAAGGAAGGGAGAAGAGGGAAGGAGGAGGAAAGGAAGAAAGAGGGGAAGGCAAGGAGGAGGGATGATTGAAGTGTAAATTCATCTTGGAGGAAAGCTGAAAGGATAAGAGAAGAGACTAATAGACAGGGTGGACACGCACACACACACACACACACACACACACACACACACACACACACACACACACCCACCCACCCACCCACCCACCCACCCACCCACCCACCCATCTGTGTGCGTGTGCGTGTGCGTGCGTGCGTGCGTGCGTGCGTGCGTGCGTGCGTGCGTGCGTGCGTGCGTGCGTGTGCCCTTCCCCTCACCCCATCTGTCCCATGTCCATAGTTCCCTAAGGACAAGAGCTTCACAAATGACTTAATTGGCCTCCCACCGATTTACACGCCTTTGCATTCTACACACAAACCTCGTATTGACACACAACGCAGACACCCAATTATTGTATACCTACCTACGAGTAATTTTTTTCAGGAGAGGAGTGACAAGACACCTCCCGAACTAAAATGACCCATCCCCCTTTTCTTTATTCTCTTCTGTCTTCTTTATAGGGACTGGCAACTAAGCGGCCTTGTTGTTACCTCATTTTGTTTGTACCCTTGGCCCGTCCTGTGTAATTATAAAAAAAAAGAAAAGAAATAATATTTAATTAAAAAAATAATCATTTGTACACTGCGCGTCGTCGAGCAGGGAGCGACCTTGTAATGGCGACAGTAGTGACACTTTTGCTGCAAATTTCTATGTTGTGGAATAAGACATTTGGCGTTGGTTATAAGTAATGTGCGTATGTGTGTTATTCACCCATGGTCCTGATTACGTTCTGGACCGTGATCGCCATATTTCGC